>JAFVLL020011518.1:0-5000 GCA_021397915.2 Tor tambroides
CCAGTGTTTTACTGTTACTCTGAATATGAAACTTTTTACATTTGAAAAAGATTCAAAATACAAGACCATTTAATGTAGCCAGAATCTGTTGCATGCGAGAATAACAGAGAGACACTGGAGAGGCTGTTGTTGTGTTTTGGCCTGTGATTTGATGGATGATTCAATTAACACAAGTCAGTTATTGTGTCGGTTGTAAACAAGACACACAGCACACAGTGTGCTGATATGAGCATCAAATCAATTATGGAATCAAATAAAGCTGCACAATTAAACAAGTAAGTAATCGAGATGATGATGTAGTTCATCGTGAAGAGCCGATTGTAGCATTGCTTTCAGATCTGCTCCTGTTGCATCAGTGGATTGTGTTTATAACATGTTTTTTCTCTAGTTGAGCGTTGTAAGCAATGAGTGATGTGACAACAGTGGAGAATCAGAGGCTTTAAATGAGTGTCAGGAACTACAGCTGTTCTTATTCTATATTTATATATGGCGAAATAAGACATTTATTGTGCATTTTCAATAATTAATAATCACAATTACAGTATCAAGGGAAACAATCAATCAAGCAATGTCATTATTGTTATGCTTGTGGCCGTCGTAATTGTTGAGAAATCTACAGAACATGATCTCAGACTGGCCGATCGGCTGATCTGATGTGATTGAGACCGAAGCATGCGCTCATGATGGTGAATCAGCAGCATCTCGTCCTGCTTCATCAGACCATCTGTGTGATTCTGATGGTTTATGATGCTCAGATTGTGAGGAAATGACTTCAGGTTGCTAAATGTGTTGTTTATCTTGCAGATCTTCTGCAAAGCAGGCAGCGTGCCACACGGACAAGTACGTGTTCCTTCCTTCATGTCTCTGTGTAGTGTACTTCAACCCCTCACTACCCTACTACTGAGGGACCCTAGACGCAGATTCACTCCACTGTGTTTGCAGTACTCAATACTGTCATCTTATCCATTATTTGAGGGATGCACAATGTATCGCTGAGCAAATCAGTATCAGCTGAAATCAGCATTTTAACTTCTCTTCTGATTCGGCTGATATGCTGGAAGCAGATAGTATCATAGAGTGAGTTATTTTTCTGCGGCAGCTTACAGAAGTACTATAGAAGGCACGACAAGTGTTAAAGTAATGATCTGATTCCTGATTTAAGCATTAAATTAGACAAGTACAAATCTAGATTGTTGATCCAGTGTAAGATACAAAATGGTATATATTTATGATTAGATGTCAGAATTATTTTACTGTCAAATTTAAAACAAAAGTACTAAAACATTATGACAATTATATCGGTATATATTTTTTTAAAGAAATTAATACTTTTATTCATCAAGGCTGCATTAAATTGATCAAAAGTGACAGTAAAGACATTTATAATGTTACAAAATATTTCTATTTCAAATAAATGCTGCTCTGTTGAACTTTCTATTCATCTGTGAATCCTGAAAAATAAAATGTATCACAGTTTACACAAAAATATTGAGCAGCACAACTGTTTTGAACACTGATAATAATCAGAAATGTTTCTTGAGCAGCAAATCAGCATATTAGAATGATTTCTGAAGATCATGTGACACTGAAGACTGGAGTAATGATGCTGAAAATACAGCTGCAGATCACAGAAATCAATTACAGTTTAACAGATATTCACATAGAAAACAGCTGTTTTAAATTGTAATAATATTTCACATTTTTACTGTTTTTACGGTATTTTTGAAAAAATAAATGGAGCCTTGGTGAGCAGAAGACTCGTCTTTCAAAAACATTAAAAAAATCGTACTTATTCCAGACTTTTAGACAGTAATGTATTTATCGTTTATCAGCTGAATAATTACAGGCATCAGTCAAAATCTGTGCATCCCTACATTGTACCTATTGATATTCCTGTTCATATCAATCTACTGATGAACAAAACATCTGAAGGCTGAGAAAGAGCTTTAGGTGTAATTGTGATGGTCCTCATTCGCACCTGTAACCCGTGTGAAAATTGAGTGTTTACTGTTGTCTTATTACACACTATTTTTCCTAACACTGTAAAGCTGCTTTGACACAGTCTGTATTGTTAAAAGTGCTACATAAATAAAGGTGACTTGACTCGACAGTCACTGAGGTAGACGTGTGTTTTTATTGACTCCTCTGTGTGTGTGTGTGTGTGTGTGTGTGTGTGTGTGTGTGTGTGTGTGTGTGTGTGTGTGAGTAGGTGTTAAGAAGGCCCCAGCGCCGGACGATGAGGAGTTAGTGAGTCTGAGTAAGCGGCTGGTGGAGGATGCTGTATTGCGGGCCGTGCAGCAGTACATGGAGGAAACCCAACAGAACGGAGCCGCTCCGAAAGACGAGGGTCCGCCGGGGGGCAAACTCAACGCCACCAAATGACCATTCGAACCCTGAGCCCAACCCTGACCCGACCGGATGGAGAGCCGCAGCAAGCCTCCACCTGCCAGCGGAGAGCCGTTTGAGTCCAGCTGAAGGACCGTGGAGCACAAGCCAAGATCAGGGCGGATCTCTGGAGGCACGCAGCACTCAAACTCTCCTTTATTTCCCTGCCTTTCCAGTCCTGCATCACTCCTGTCTGTTTGACTTCATTTGTGACGGATCCTTCAGAGAACGAGCGCAGTGTGTTGTCCAGAGGCCGTTTCAGGCTGTCAGTGTCGCTTTGTCATCGTCACATCTGACAATCACCGCCAACTGCTCAGTTTGACTGAACTGCAGGCCTGAAGCCCGACCCAAAGCCAGAGCCAGCAGAGCAGCTTCTGAACTCTGTGTTTGTGTAACTCTGCATGTGTGTCAGATGATGATGTGTGTGTTGTTTGTGCCGTAGGGTGTGCGTTTGCTCAGAGCAGGATGGATCGCGCAGGCGGACGCAGGTAGAGGCCATTAAGACACTGTTAGCACAGGAAAACATTCCAGATAAGATCCGACAGAGGAAGTCCACACTGAAGCTCATGGACGAAAAACAAATCACACACACACACACACACCTTCACTGATGAACAAACCAGCAGAACATCTCATAAACACTCACTCACACACAGCATTCATCCTGACGCAAGTCCTGAAGTAAGCTTACTGTATGATTATTGGGGGGAGTTCAAATGTATATGAGCTGATTTGATTTGATAATGCTTCAGATAAGCACCCACAGTGGCCTTAGAGAAATCACACCTTCTTATATTGCTGAAGAACATGCCGTTTGAGTTTTGTTTGGCTCACAGATGTGTATTTTCACCAGAATGTGTCTTTTTATGCTTCCTGTCCTGATCTTTCTCGAGTTGGGCTGTACTGATGAAGTGTTGAAGCCGGCGTGATTCATGTAAACAGTACTATGATGTCATGGTTTAGCGTTTCGTTTCCCATCTGTCACTTTTTTTACTCTTCAAAATAAAGGAGGAGATGGCAGCGAGTGGACATGATTCATTCTCTCTTAATGAGGCAGGTTGAGGTTGTCTTGTATCTCAGAGTCGTTTTGGCAGGGTTTTTCAGCTATGTTTGCAACGCCTCCGACTTTACGTTTGACTATTTTTTCCCTCGTCCTCTGAAATAAGCATATTGCCTGCCGTCTGCTGAGCGTTAGAGAAATCAAAGCACGAGCCTCGAAGCATCCGAGGCTCTGGAGTTCTGACACGAGATGGAGAGGTTTATTCAAGGTGAAGCCGTCACAGGCAGAAGATTGAGTTTCTTAAGCCCTCTTTGTTAATTATTTCTCAGCAGGGTCTCTGCAGAAGAAAGTTTGCATGGATAAAACTCATGAATTCAGATTTAATTTAAGTTTTTAAAACTTAAAAGAAATCTGCTGAACTGGAAGTTCACGTCTCTCATGGTCTTATGCCACATAATATTTATATAATATACATTTTTTTATCAAATGTTTTATTGTTAAATTAAGATATCTGTTATTTAGTGACACACTTCAAAATTTGGCAGTACCATTTTTTTTAAGAAATGTATACTTTTATTTATTACTGTTACAAAAGATTTCTATTTCAAATAAATGCTGTAATCCTGAAAAATTCAGGTTTTCACAAAAATTGGGCAGCACATCTGTTTTCAGCATTGATAATAATCAGAAATGTTTGTTGAGCAGCAAATCAGCATATTAGAATGATTTCTGAAGATCATGTGACACTGAAGACTGGAGTAATGATGCTGAAAATACAGCTGCAGATCACAGAAATAAATTACAGTTTAATATAGATTGACATAGAAAACACATATTTTAAATTGTAATAATATTTCACAATTTTTACTGTGTTTTTGATCAAATAATGGGGTATTGGTGAGCAGATGAGACTTCTTTCAGAAACGTTACAATGTCTGAACAGCAGTAAAATGGTCATGTTGCTTATAATGGCCCATTTAAACAGTTCACATGATTCGTTCACTTGATGTTTTCCTCCTCCTTAAAATCTGTGGTGACGATCTCTCCAAAACAATCCTTCATTATACCCAAAATACACAAACGCTTACAGTGATGCAGCACACAGAGCTCCGATGGACGAGGATCATATCAGACCATGAGCTGTTTTGGCCCAGACGAGAGGATCATTTCAGTTCAAACCACAATGAAATCACCTGTTCACTGCCTGTGGGAGCTGTGTAAAATCACATCTCATCCCCCTGAGAATTAATCTCCATCTGAACAAGGTCTGGAGCCCATGAGTGTCAGGTCGAGCATATTCCTGAATCACTTTCCTGTCAGATGAGACTGTAGCGTGAGTGTTAGAGCTGAGGTCGTGGTTAACACTTGAGGTCAGGGACTGGGACAGCGATGTAGTTTTAGGATCACATCCCGTTTGGCCAATCAGTCACCCTGAAGGTCTTATGTGTCATGAAGGCAGCAGATCGATAGAGCATATCTGAACTCTCTCAGCACAGACGGATCTGCTCAATCCCATAATGCTCTGAGATACAACGGCTATTGTTTTTACTGTCATAGCTGCTATTACAGTCATTCAGATGTATATGGTCTATTCTCTGCCTGATTTTTATGGTTT
>JAFVLL020011519.1:0-24610 GCA_021397915.2 Tor tambroides
CAGTTAGCAAACAGATGTTCTTTCGGCACCGGAGCTGGTTGCGGCTAATAAAGCCTTTACTCGTTTGTTGGAGTCCGGGAACCCTCCAGAGAACAGTCTTGTCTGGGTAGGACCGCGGCTTTCATCTGCAAGTTGCATCACCTCTTTCAGTGGAGAAATTCAAGCTAAAGCAGCACAGTATGCTATTAACATTAACCAAGTCACCAAGTCACATCGCCCACAGCCTGTTCCCTGACCGCCTGATGTATGTTGCACACAAAACTGGTAAGAGTGGCTACACAACTTTTGGTCAGTGTTGGGTAAGCTACTCAAAAAAGTAATCCATTACAAATTACTAATTACTTCTTTGAAATTGTAATTTGATTACTTTACTGATTACTGCATTTAAAAAGTAATCAGATTACTAATTACTTTACTTTCAAGTTACTTTCAAGTTTACTTTACTTTTCAAGTTATCAAACCTAAAAAATACACTACAAAGTGAAACTCATAGTTCTTTCAGTAATTTAATATTGACTGGAAAATTACATACGTATCAAAACAGCAACTTGAACGATCACTTGCATTTTTTCCTGTTAACTGCGAAAATAATTTAAATGTTTTGTCATGTTTGATCACACTCATAAGAGTAATACATCAGTTGAAACTGTAAAAGGTCTATTTTTATTTGTATGCACTCCCAATATCAACAAAACATTGTGCTTTTCTAAAATAAAGAAAACTAATAGGATGCACTTCTGAAATATCTTTCTGAAATGTGTCGCTAAAATGAATGAAAACTCAGTGAATTCTTGACACACAGACATGAGAAAAAGAAAGCTTGAAGTGGCTATTTTTAAATGAAGTCAGTCATGTTGAAAACAAATATTTTCTGATAAAATAATCTGTGTGAAACCAGCATGAAGGACAGTCTTTCCCGTCTGAGCTATTAAAGGGCATACTGATTTTAAAATGCATGATTTAAAAATGCATTTTACTTCATATTTCTTTCTTAACACTGCGTTTGTAACTTAAGTAACGTAATTTTATTGATGTTAGTAACTGTAATAAATTACACTTAAAATGTAATGCATTACATTACTGCGTTATGTCTAAAGTCATTAGAATACAGTAAAGCTTGTAATGCTGTGTAACCCGTTGTACCCAACTCTGCTTTTGGTGCTATATGGCTACAATGAGCACTTTTGAGGAAGACCTAATTTGCCAGATTGGTGGCATCCAATCCTTATTTGAGGCACTTGGTAACAAATTTAAACTATGTAAACTACAGTGAAGCTACTCATATGAAAAATGTAGTCAGTGCTTTAAGTTACTAACAAAGTAGAAGCTACTTCATTTTTTATAAAAAAAAATATAAGAGCAGCTTCTACACTCTTAAAAAATGAAGGTTTTAAATGGGGGGTGTGATAGAACTTCCCAGAAGAACCTTTGTTGAGGAAGAATCATTTTTCATGGTTCTAAAGAGCTTTTTTTTCCAGTATAAAGAACCTTTTCCATGAATGTTAAAGGTTCTTCAAGGAACCATCAATGGAAATAAAGATCCATCCATCAAACAGCATTTCAGAGGACTTTTTTTGTTGACCATCAAAATGAATTAAAAAAAAAATCCCATAATGACTCACAAAAAAACTGTGACTGCTTTACATGTTGTTCAGACGCCTTTCTCCTGGCTAAGTGGGTGGTTCTTGGCCAGAATAAGGTGGAATGTGGACCCTTTGCTGATTGTCAAACGTCTGGCCCTGTGAGACTAGCATTCACGTAACTCCATAGAACAGCACAGTCTAGAAAAAACTGCATAAGCACATTTATCTCTGAGCGGTTTGACATGCTGTGATGAAGAATGCCCCCATATTTTACATTAAGTTTGCCACACAAAACCCCCCAGCACATTATGGAAGGGAAAGAACAAATCTAGTTTTAGCAATTGTCATCCACTTTTGTCTCTGCCGCATTATTTAGTCTGAAAGGTTGTCGCTAAGCCCACTGCTCTGAAACAATCCATATATTTAAATGAAACAGTTTGTGTTCTCTGAAACTCAAAATCCTCTGCAACTATGCGGGAGTGAAGGTTAAAGATTTCCGTTTTTTTTTTTGTTTTTTTTTTTCCCAAACAAGCTGAGTGCTAGGCATTTTTAAAAAAAAAGAAAGAAAGAAAAAAAAAAGAGATTTCACTCTTTAACATGAATGTTCCTCCCATTTGGGATTTAACCATGCTTTCTCATCCCATTCTACAGATAAGGCAGTCGTGTCAGGCTGAGTGATGCTTGCACGCTATGAAAGCAACTGTCCGTCGCTGTGCACTCCAGTGGCAATGTTCCTCAACGCCTAATGCTCCAGATGGTATACGCTCCCCATGTCACCGCATATGAGAGCTTCTCTCCGAGCCACAATTTAGTGTACCATGTGCACCAAACACACCCACAGCTCAATAAATTGGATTGGTTTTGATTTGGCTAGAGCGGAAGGAAAAAACTCTCTGCTATCGCTGATTTTTCTTTTTTCCATCTCTAATTATTTTCGTCAGGCTGCAAGATGTTCAGAGGAAGCAAGCGACTCATCGTGCTTACGAATATTTTGAAATCAAAGGCAATGGCTGTAACAGCAGAGAATAGTCTTGTCTTGTGCAGGTGAGGAGATTGAAGGGCTCTTGAGTGAGATTGGGCTGACAGGAACATGGATGGGTAATTTCAATTGCACTAGTTGGAGAGCAGGCCAAACAACAGGGTCTGACGTGAATGTAATCTTTACAACAAAATGCGATTGAAGCTATTGTAGGGTTACACAATGTATCACCACAAAAAAAGAGCTTCAGTAGCAAAAATTTTAAAAGGACACCAATCTTTTGTAAATTTTGGTACCTGACACCAATGTGCTACTGTTCAGCGCAGTGCAAAAGTTCAGGCGAAGTGTGAAAACAAAGTTAGTGGTTATGGGAGTAAAGTAATGAAGTAAATCCTACGACAAAGAGAAGAGCAATAAACTTGTGAAAAAGCCATGCAATGGAATACTACTGTGCTTCTGACTTAAAAATAATATGTAAAGCACTATGCAATTTGCAATGTTTCAAACAGTAGTTTCACAGACATCATAATGGTGCTTATTTAATTTGTTGAGTTATCATTGCAGAAATAAATGTGTTTTTTTTTTCATTTTAATCCAATTTTGTGTAAAAATGTCTTGTCATTACTGTTGGCAGTACAATCAATAAAGTGCCAAGAAAGAGACAATAATTTAAAATGGTTAATATTGCTTTGGGTTCATTCATCAAACTGGAAGATCAACTTCAGTGCACTGAATTGTGGGATACAGCATCCCAGTGTGCCAGGGCCTGCGCCAAGGGGGGGCATTCGTGGGCCTTGCCCCCACCAAACAAGTTACTGTGCCCCCCTTCCCCTCCTCTCCTCTTCCTGCTGAACGTGATTGATTTCGAAAGCAAAAGCTAAAAAACACTGCGAATATGAAAGCGATTGCACGCAATTGCAGATTACACACTTCCCACCTGAAACACAACCCAGTATGACATGTTTGTATACTGCACATTTTGATACTTGTTCGGTGATAAAATGTGCAGTATACCTGTGCAGTATCAAATCTTACCTCTTCCTCTGTATATACAATCTTTTAAAAATAGTAGTAGGTGTAGGCTTTATGCAGCAACTGCTATCACATGACCTCTCTACATTGCATGTGAGTGGTATCACCTTGGAAGAAAATATGCTTATTTTGCTTTTTTTTTTTGACAGTTTGGTTTGAAAATGACTTTCTGCAGTTTAAAGAGTAAAAAAGTGAAGTTAAAAATCATGTCTGATATTATTTCCAATTCATTTGTCACTAACCAAGTGAAACATAAATATACTAAAATATGATTTAAATACATTTATTTCAGGCAAAGCATACCACAAATACTTTACATATTTATGTACTTAATAAAAATACCCAGCAATTGTACTTTTGGTATACTAAACTGGTACACTTAAAGTCTGCTAAACTGGAACAACTAATTTTGTACTTAATGCATTTTAATCATGCAGATGGAGTACTGGAGTCCAACTAAAGATATACTGAGGTATATTTGATTGCACAAAAGTGGAACTATTGCAAGTATTCTTTAGGTACACTTTAAATATCTTGCACTTAAAGACAGATATTATTCAAAGATCATACAATCCTCATTGATAGTGACATTAAAACACATTTTAGGCTTATATTTAGAAATGTGCATTGTGCACATTGAGTACTCCAAATAGAGTTTAATTATAATTTTTACATCGGTAATGTCAGTAAATATGTTAATAGATTTGAACTATACTTGGCATGAAATAAATGTATTTTAAATATATGACTTTTTTACTAGAGTATAGAAATGGAAGGTCATTGTGGGATACATTACACAGAGCAGTGTGCTCTGGTTGTGTGCTTCACATTACAGCAAATGCAATAGGCCATACAGGTATTGAATGCATAAAGAAATTGTGCACATCACACATCCTAGCACTTTCTAACAGCAAGAGAGGCAACCAGGAAATCAAGCCGGGCTGGAACGATCAATGTACGACTGGCGCTGCAGAGAAACTCACAGAAGCTGATGCGATTTGAATAACTGGCCGGATCTGCATGAGAGCTGCCACTGCTTACTGCATGCACCTCGGCCGTTAATGAAGTCTTAAATAAGCAAAGCATTATGCGAGCAGCATCCACAAGGTGAAGGAGAGGTGCTAAGCTCCCACCAAAGACCTGGAGCTGTTAACGAGAGAAGAGAGAGAGCGCACGGGGGAGTGAGACGGTCATTTCGGAGGCTGACTGGCACCGATTCTCATGCAGCATGTGGAAACAGGAGTTTTATTTCGATCATGTTTGATGTTATCAGATGTGGAGACAAAGAGCTGGTTGACACGAGGGCCGATGCAGAGGAGGCCGGTGGGGGCTGGGGTGGGAGTGAGGGGGGATCGAGCGCTCAGCTGTCATGGTCTTTGTGTTAGGCTTCCTGTGCAGGTGGGCGCTGAGGAGTGCCAACTCAGACGGCCACGCATCCAACTATAATGGCTGCTTTTCACGGGGGCCAGAGAGAGGCACGGTCTCAAAGGACCAAGAGAAAGAGCGAAGGAGTGCGAGTGCGAGGGAGGAGGCTGCGAAATGATGGAGGAAAGGGTAGGTATTGCCTCAGAGGAAGAAAGCAAGCAGCGCAGTGCAGCTCTCAGAACTGAGAAAGCAGCGAATTTGCAGTACGAGTAAAACTACATGGAAAGAACCATATCTAGAACCATGCCTAACATCATCTTGTGATCGTATAAGCTGCAATGCATTGATTAGCTAAAAGTGTGGATTGCTGCTCCAGAGGGATTGTTTCTGTAGTAAGTCTAGGGTGGCGTACGTTGTGGGAAAGTTTAGGAAATAAATTCCACCAGCCCGCATCCTGCCTTTACGAAAATTATTCATGATTTTACTACAAATAAAACTAAAAAACTTGGTTACTATAGTTAAACCATGGTAACCACAAATTAAACATGATTTTGCTACACATACCATAGTTTAACTATGGTATTTGTAGTAAAACAGTGGTTACATAAATGGTAAAAAAAAACCATGGTTACCACACTTTTACTACAATAAAACCATGGTTAGTTTTTTTGTAAGGGTGTGGCAATAAATAAGGCAATAAGCCACAAAAGGCTGTGAGTTACAGTGATTTTGGCATGGTTGAGCAGTATTATTTTGCCATGATGCGGTATGGCAACAGGGCCAACAGTAATATGATAAAAGAGACAGATAAACAATTATATATAAACTTTTTACAGAACATCTAAACTTCTGAAACATTTTACAAAACATCTAAAAAAATATTTACCACATAGATTTTTTTTTTTTTTTTGAGTATCATATTTGCTACATCAGGCTTCTCATATACTTGAAGAGTAAATTTTCACTTAGTGGCCCGAAATGAGCAAAAGTATGCAATTTGATACAGTTGCTGATATTTAAATGAACAAAAAGTAAGGTGAAATCTGTTAGCTTATAATGTAAATCAATCTTTATAACAGTATTGCAGACTACTTAAAATGCATTTAAATATCAGCAGTCATTTTATATCTCACAATAAAATAAGAAAGATAAATTAAATTTCTTATAATTTAACAAATTAAATGACATTTTTTAAGTTAAATTCTTAGTTTTGTGATCAAACCTTTTGAGTTTTTATTGTACGGGGCAAAACATAATGCAATGCAAAACTATGATGATTGAGAGATAAAAATAAATGTTCCTCAAAAGCCTGTTGTATCGTATTTAATATATTTTAACATGATTTTTCTAAAAAAAAAGTATGGATAATGAAGTACACCTACAGTAAGTTGCTTCAGTTAAGTATAACTTCATCTTGAAATATTACTAACAACATAAAAGTTATTCTCACTCTAACTTTATACAAATCAGTAAAGACTTTACAGCAAAAAAACAAGTGAATTACTACCTAAATCAGACGACAAATACATTGTGTACAACGGGTTTTTCAACAGTTTTGATCATTCAGAAGCCTTAGAAATATGCATATTAAATATGACACAGGCTATGGAGTAAACAAGGAGGTCTGGGGTACCGCTCATGTGTCCATGTACAGTTCAATATGTTTTGAAGCTTTTAAAACAAAATTAGAGTATAAAACTGAAGCGTGCAGCTCTATGCATTCGCCATTTTCTCCTGCATCCTTGCTATTTAGCAACCGGGGCAAAGAGTTGTCGTTTTGATAATGCAAACGTACTGCAGCTCAGAATAAGTAAGGGAGCAATCGAACTCGGGTTTGGACCAATTAAACCAACTGTGAAAGCACACTAATATAATTCATTAGTCAAACGGCTAATCCATGTGGCTCATCCGTTTAGATTTTAGATCGTTTATAATAAAGATGATACGACAGTTAGTTCTGATCCACAAATTTTATTGGTCAAGTGGCATATGGACATTAAGTAAGCAAGTATTGATTTTAATATCTCCCTGTGATATTATGCTACAGTATCGTTTTTGACATTACTATGAGAAGCAGGATTTCATTTCTTGCTCCTGAGATATTTTTGAGGATAGATTAGCATGCTTAACAAGTGCTGTTTTTCTAGAGAAAGGTCACTGACCCGAGGCACAGCAAACCAAAGCACACAGCCAGAGAAAAGGCTCCATTTGCTCAGAAAATGGCTGCCAATCCACAGAAGCACCTTTGGGGAACCATTTATATTGGCTTAACGTGCATCACAGTGACATCATGCATTTTTTGAGGGGGCATCGGTGACTTACTTGGTGTTCAAGGCAGAAATAAACACTTTTAACTACTAGCTGTTTTAAACAGCTTTGGCATTTCAGTAATAACGGCTCTGAGAAAAGTCATAAGAATTTCAAATAATACACTATTTACCTACCTACCTACATTCATTCATTCATTCATTCATTCATTTATGTATGTATGTATGCATGTATTTATTTATTAAATGTTGCAGGTATAAGTACAAAATGTTCTTTTTTTTACATTTAAATAGATGCTGAAATGTCCAATATTACATATAGAATCATTTAGGTTAGGTTTACCTTAACATAACCTTTTTTTTTCACTCCTACCTCAAACCTAACATAATATATATATTTTTAATATGTACAGTACAAAGAAAAACAAACAATACAACAGTATACTGAGAAAAAAAGAATCAAAATATTAATGCCACGAATTAGATGTCTCTGAAGTTGTTTATATGTAAATAATTTACATTTCAGATGCTGTCAATAATGTACGTTTCAGTGTCTGTGCAAATGTACTGAAAGTAAATGTACATTTGGTTGAGCTACACTTTTTAGAAAGAAAGAAAATTTACGTTTAATAATTCTCTGGAGGTACTGAGAAATGATGAGAGGAGAAAGAATCTTTATAGTTTGATGGCTATGCATTATGTAGTATTCACTTTTTATCCTCTTTCACATTTCCTCATGTTTTGAGTTTTTCTTTTGATCTCACCCTCTTGTCAGTGCTCAAATCACCAGGTATTATATTTTATAGACCTGTCTCACTGCTTCAGGTGCTCGACTGATGCCTCCAGTCCAAGAATGAACTACATTCCTATAGGCGGCAATTTGTCACTTCTCCATTTCTTTTGAAGGAGAGCTGGATATGCACTCCCTCTGGGACAAATGGCTATTTTTTATACTTTATACACTACCCGTCCATCCATTACCACTTTCAGTGTTGCTTTCACTGCGCTGGATGTAAGTAGCATCTACATGTAGCTACGGGCAGCGGCTTTAAGACCTATCGATCATGCGGCCTGTAGTTGGAGGTCTGACATATTGCAGCAACTGAGAATACTTCACGCTCCGCTGTGTCCGCACTGGGTCCTTCTGGTTTGGGTTGGGATTTTAAACTTAACTGAACTGAAATAGTCTTCTCTCTCAAAATGCTTCAGTCTGTTGGTTTAATTTTTTTTTTTATGACCGCTTTAAAGTAAAACATAGACATAAGACGCAGGTTTGCTATCAGATCAGAGCTGCCAGGTCAGAGAAAATCTCATCTCAACACATTTGATAAATGAACGTGCTCTTCTTAAATGTGTCATTTCATCTAACATTTGTGATGTTTAATCAGTCGAAAATGTTTTGAGGGTAATTGATCTAATTTTGTGTCTCTGGATAATAGTGATATGCGACACTGTATTTTTGTGTGTATTTGTTAACGAGAGCTTTATAGACACATGTTTTTAGGTTTGTGGAGCAAAAAAATTTCTATTATTTTGAAGCGAAAAGATAAAATTGGGGGTGGGACCCCCTTTTGTCTTCAGAATCTCCTTAATTCTTTGTGGCATAGATTCAACAAGGTGCTGGAAACATTCCTGATAGATTTTGGTCCATATCGACATGACAGCCCCATGCAGTTGCTGCAGATTTGTCAGCTGCACATCCATGATGTGAATCTCCCATCCCTCCACATCAAAAAGGTGCTCTATTGGATTGAGATCTGGTGACTGTGGAGGTGATTTGAGTTTAGTGACATGCCATGTTATCCTGCTGGAAGTAGTGGGTCCACTGTGGTCTTAAAGGGATGGAAATGGCCTTCAAAAGTACTCGGGTGGGCTGTGGTGTTTAAACGATGCTCAATTGGTACTAAGGGGCCCAAAATGTGCAAGAAAATGTCCCCACCCCATTACACCGCCAGCAGCCTGAACCACTGATACATGGCAGGATGGATCCATGTTTTATGTTGTTTGTGCCAAATTCTCCACCTACCATTCCACTGTCGCAGAAGAAATCGAGACTCATCACACCAGGCAACCTTTTTCTAATATTCTGTTGTCCAGTTTTTGTGAGTGTTTGTGAACTGTAGCCTCAGTTTGCTGTTCTTAAGCTAACAGGAGTGATAGCGGTGTGGTCTTCTGTTGCTGTAGTTCATGTGCTTCAAAGTTCAACATGTTGTGTGTTCAGAGATGCTCTTCTGCATGCCTCGGTTTTAAGGAGTGGTTATTTGAGTTACCGTTGCCTTTCTATCAACTTGAACCAGTCTGGCCATTCTCCCCTGACCTCTGGCATCAGCACTTTCGATCACAGATCTGCCACTCACTGTATTTTTTCTAAACCTTAGAGATGGTTGTGCATGAAAATCCCGGTGGATCAGCAGTTCCTAAAATACTCAGACCACCAACATCATGCCACATTCAAAGTCACTTAATTCACCTTTCTTCCCCATTCTGATGCTTGGCTTGAACTTCAGCAGATCGTCTTGACTATGACTACATGCCTAAATGCCCTAAGTTTCTGCCATGTGATTGGCCGATGAGTAGTTGAACAAATGTACCTAATACAGTTCCTGGTGAGTATACTGAAAATTACAGAATAAATAATACTTTCAGATGAATCTCTTTTACTGGGATTCTGCTTTGTCCTCTGTTATTCAATTATTCAATTAACCAAACAAAACTAAACACCATTTATTAAAATAGAACAGTTGATTTATGACATTACTTTACATTAATGACACAACATATTCAGGTATTAATAATAATGATATCAAAAGTCTTTATATATTTTGTAAAAGTTTACCCTGATTGCATCCCTGTCACTCGGTGGGTTAATACGTTCTGTGTAATGCTGCAGAATTTCACAACAATTGTTTGGGTTCTGAACGTTACAGCATGTTTTCATCAAGATTTATTTATCTCAGAAAATAAGGAACTTTTGATTCCTTACATGTTTTGTAATTGGACCATTGGCTTTCTTTTCTAAGAGGTTTAAACAGAGAGTTACTACTTGTTTTAGAAAACTGTCTGTTATAGCAGAAAGACGCCACACCTGATGGAGTTTCTGAGGGTTTTTAACGCTTCCTGTGATCAGATGATGAAATGCTTTGGATGAAAAATATCACTGAATACTTTGAAGGAAGACAAAGAGACTGCAACTTAAAAAGCCTGATAGCTTATGAAAGAGCTCCATTCAGCTGTCAGAGCATCTTTGGCCAAACCCTGTGAATACTACATCCAGATCGCCAGTGGCTCTTTCTATACAGAAATCAGTGATGGTGTTAAAGGCTCACATTTCCGTTCTCTGATCTCAGATCTGACATTTACCTGCCGGTGCATGGCTGCTACGCTGGCCAGTGTTTGGAGGCATTTCTGATGTTCAGTATTCAACAATAACATATTTGCTTTTGTTGTCTTTAAAACTGGCTCTGTAGGTTGGATTTCAGAGGGAACGCAAGAGAATGGATACTGCCTGATTTCTGTCATTTCTAAAGGTCAAATGTGATCACTGAATTTACAGAGAGGCTCTTGATGTACATGTTTTAGCCTGTTTTTCTGACATTTTGCAGGATGGGGTTGCGCTCACCAGCTACTTGAAATGGGGTAACACAAACTGTTTGTGTCCCAACACACAGGAAAGAGAAAAACCATTCCTCCTTCAAAGCTAGCTTGACCACTGTGTAAGAAATATCACACCAATCTGTTTATATTTGTGTTCACATTTATTGTAAGCCTTAAGACATCTTTCACTTTTGCACCAAATAACTAATGTATTATTATATGTAGAGGCAGTGCACAAAAAAAAAAAGTAAGAAAACTAACAGCAACACCAGAGGGAGGCATCTTTCTTTTGCCCCCTTTGAGCTTATTGCGGTCTCACTGAGATCCTGTAGCATGTTTTAAATGTGAAGGTGGACAAGATTAATGTGGATGAAATGTCATATAAAACACAACTGTGATTGTTGGTTATCCTGTCGATGTGAAAAGGCTCACCTCTCGTGTTTGCAGTTGGTCTGTAAATCTGCCTCAGTGGGTCAAAATGCTGGCAATGAACGAAATAATTACAAATTTATCAACTCACCCATGCTGACATGATTTTGGCCACATCCAAATCAAAATGAACCTAAAATAATGACTGCATCAGATTTTTGCATGCACATCATTGCCTGTGACCTTTATGACACCAGCAGAATTTACTGAGAATTTATTGAATAATGGACCAAAAAAAGGAGACTAACAACCTCAGAACAACAGTTAGCGGTTGGCTCATTCTGTTAGTCAACATACATTTCATGCCAACAGACAGTACAAGAACAATATGCTTTCCAAATAAAATTACTATTGGTTTCACTTTATATGTTTCATCTAGTTGCCAAGCTTAATCATTAAACACCATTTCAATATTACAAGGGAAAGGATGTTTTCACTGGTGAGTTATGGACAAATTGTATATCACTACACACTCTGAATAAGCGCTACACTTCAAGTAATCTACTGTCTCTATCTATCCATCCAGATACAGTATCTGTGTGATATTCTCAGCATGGTCACAGGTACAGGTATGTTTTTATGCATTACATATGCCTTATAGATAGAACACACTTTTACAGTAGCTCCTGCACACACATTAAGTCTCGTCTGACACATAATGGTTAAATCATGAAGAAAACAATATCACATGATGCTGCTCACATGGTGTCGCAATATATAATTTTTTTGTTAATTTTTTGGCTCTTCAGTTACATAGTTGACAACTTTTGTGGACATAATACAAAATATTTTCTTAATTTAAACAACATTTAAACTCACATTTTTATTAAATTTGAATATGGATTATCTTGTTTTTTTTTCATTATTTTGAACTTGAGAACCACTCTCTTCAAAAACACTACAAAAACAAATTTATTGGACATCAATGCAATTTCAAGCAAACTGTGCACCAAATATTTGATTGAGATTATAATATTCAAACCCTTAATGGATTTCATATGATTTTTGTGAAGTAAATTGATAGTAAAAAATATAATTGTCATCAATGGACATGACATGTACCCTAAAACACATAGGGGAAATTTTACCACCCTAAGTCCACCACATGTCATGTTTACTTAATGTGCTACTGCATGCTACTTGTGATACACATTTATACTTTGCATTTGAGTGGATAATATGAGAAGAAATACACAAGGCGTGTGAATGTTAATTTGTCAAATACAGTAACATTCATTCACTCTGGTGACTCAAATGTACAAGATGAATAAACAATTGGATGTCAAAATAAAGCTAATGCTAGCACATGATTGTTTGCTAAGTCTTTTCACAATCCCCTCCTGCACAGACTTTAGTCAGATTAAAGTCAATCTCTGATGCAACAAAACTCCCTGAGCATCAGTTATTAGGTGAAATATGAATTCTCCAAAATAAATGTAATTATTCACAACCTGTTTTGCACAAAATGAGGACCATCTCTACAACACCCAGTATTTTTAAGCTTTGCCAATGCTTATAAAACCCTAAAAATGAATAGCAATTAGTCTAATCAACAGAGCTGAAAGACAAGTGTAATTATTTAAGAAGTTAGGCACCAATTCTCAATTCCAGTGTAAGAGCGTAGGCGTGAATAACTGTTGTGACGTGTAAAAACATTGTGTGGAGTGATTGAAGACAGCCAGAGAATGATGTTCAGTTAAACTAAGTGCTTTCAGTACACTTAAAGCAAATGGACTTGCTTAACTTGAATGTGTACGATATTAAAGTCATAAAGTAGATTGATTCCTTTTCAGAGCCCTTATTCACTATATGAGACACTGTCACTTTAAGTATAACCACATTATGGCTTCAATTAAAACAAGACCATATTAAGTCATAAAGAAAAGCCATGACTTGACATGTCGACTGGCTACGAGTTATCTGTGCATTATTTTAACAGCAATGTCACAGCAAATACAGTATCTCTTCCTTGCCTAACATGTTGCGTCACTATGTCTGATGTGTATTTTGTTCAATGCAGTCTTTGTTAAACCATCATCTCATTTAGTTCATTAGACTCAAGTGACTCTTACTCATGCACAGTTTTGTTAACGCTTGAAAGTCGTGCATCACAAAGCTACCCCCATGAATACCATCTCGCTAATAAAACTAACACAATCTAAGTGTGCATATTTATGGTCCTCAATAACCCAAAAGTATTCATAAAAAATGAGAGCTGACGTGGGTAGAAGGAATCCTCCAACGTAGCCCCTCACGAGTCCCCTTTAATGTATGAGACGTTCCATTAAAAGGGGAGCATGTCCTAGCGAGCAGAGCTTTTAGGCTGATTAGTTACAGGAATAGAAAAAAAGGACTCCCGATGACCTTCAGTAACACTGTTGGTAGGCCTCCAACAATCTTCCAATACACACACAGAGCCAAAGCTCCAGTTGTTTAATATTCCAGCAGCAGCCCGTAGAGCCATCTCTCATTTGACATCATAATTATTATTAGGAGAGAGAAAGAAAAAGGCAAATCTGCATGTTCAATTAGAGCCAGCCTTATGCCAAATAGATAATAACACACGAGACTGGGTAATGTCCTTGATTTAGAACTCCTTATTCTCGGCAAAGAAAAGCTGAAATGCATTTGAAAGAGGGGGCAATGGCAGGTCTGCATTCAGGACCCGGCTAGATCCAACATCTGGATTCTTCTCTGAACTATGTAATGTGCTGAGATACAGCAGGACACACTTGCATCAACAATCACAGTCCTTCCCTAGCCCTAACCCACCTTTGATATTAGATGGCACTAGTTGGTTGAAAAAACTGTTACAGTTATAAATACTCATATCAAATGATCAATAGTAACAAACAAAGCAATAGTGATGTGATAAAAACAGTTACTCACACTTGTGTAGTGCCACATCGGATCCAATATAGTCAGCACAGCATTGTCTATTAGTTTCAGTCTTTTTGAAAATCCTGTGTCAAAATGTGCCTTGTTTGTAAATGTTATCTGCGGTAAAATGAAGTGAACAAAGGACCAAGTTCTTACTGACGTGGTCTGGCACTTCATCAAAAAATAAATTTAAATTAAATAAAGTTTATTGTTTAGATGCTGCGTAGACCTGCATTTGCCGCAGTTGAGTTCTGAAACTTACAGGATGTTTTTATAGTACAGTGACCTCTTATATATCAAAAGATCAAGGGAATTTTGATTTCTCAGTTCATGACCCCTTTAAAAAGCCAACTTTCTATAGAATTTAGCTCCATTCTGCTTCAACACACCTGAGGATCTTGATTAGCATGGTTCAGGATCTGAGGATCAGGTGTGTAAAATCTGGCCCTCTATGAGCAGGATTGAACATCCCTGCCTCAGCCCTACACCTAAATCTAGACAACTATGATTGGTTGGTAGTTATGTCTTTACAAAACCTGGCCCTAACTCTAAAGGTATAGATATCAGAATGTATAGTTGGTTGGTTGGCTCTAGCAAAAAGACTAAGCCAGGGCTGTCCAAACTTGCTTCTAGATGGCCACCTTTTTACAGATTTTCGCATCCACCTGCTCCAACACACCTGCCTAGAGGTTTTAGTAAACCTGAAGACCGTAATTAGCTGGTTCAAGTGTGTTTAATTAGAGCTGGAACTAAAATCCATTGGAAGGTGGCTTTCCAGGAGCAAGATCGGTCACCCTGCCCTAAACCTACCAGAAGATCAGAGAGCAATGACAGTTAAATGACGGTTCCTCCAGAACCGATAAAGAGTGCTGATCCTGATCTCCCACTTGCGCAAACTTATGCTTACAGATGGATGGAAGATCATGTGATAACATTCAAGCCTTATATCACAAAAACTCCATACACAAAAATGAATCTGAAGCACCTATATGTTCTCTCCCTTTACGTAAGGTCCCCATTTCCATCAAACAAGCGAGGCAGATGATTGCCCTTAAACTTGATGATGGAGGAGGACAGTGGGATGCATCTGCAATCCATCCCACAGCGGGGGCCTGGCGGGCAGGCTAACTCCTGCGGTGGAGTGGGCTGACAGATGAAGCCCTCTTTCCTGGCCTGCCACACGCCCAGACAGGGCGAGCTCCATGTGGGAGCAGCAGGCCCCATAAGATGATGAGCCAGACTGCAAGGAGGAGACAGGTCACAGTGGCCTCATTAACACCACCACAAATACACACACTTGCCAAACAAGCATCACACTCAATCTCACACACTGCACTGCACTGCGAGGATGGAGCTGAAGTGTTTTTTGATCTGGGCCTTTGGTATTTCAGATGATGGGATTCAGGTAATTGTGTTGTCCCGGGGATCAGGGTCAGGGGAAATGTGAATGGCTCTTGCACTGTGGGTGGGATTCACCTGCAGTGGGATTTCAGCCTTTCAGCCAATAGCTGGACAGTGCATAACATCTGTTTTATCGGAAGATGTTCTTTGCTTTACTCAAAGGGCAATTGTATCTTTTGCCAATTAGCAGAACAATCAACATTCAGAGAGCACACATACCTTGCCAAGAATTTAGATTTTTCCTTTAGATGATCTGCGAGAACGTTGCTAAGATGTTCCTTAAAGGAATAGTTCACCTCACAAATGAAAATTCTGTTGTCATTTCCTCACCCTCATGTCGTTCCAACATGTATAAGTTTTTCATTTTTGAAGTGAACTATTCCTTTAAAATGAGATATAATGATGTGTTAATTTGTAGATTAAAACACTTTTACATAGACTTGCTTGAAACCTTGAAACCTTGCTTGAAACCTTTCCAACATCATCTCTTTAGTGTACATGATTGAATTTTTAAAACCCTGAATATCTTTCTCACTAATGGCACACAAGCACTTTGTTGAACATGTTTCTCCAGTTATCTCCCATGCCTTTGTCTAAACTGTAGTACTTTGTTGTGCTAATAAGCACTATATAGCTGACCAAGTTAACTGTATTTCTCAATCTTCAAGTTGTGATGACATCTACTTTTTATAAAAGAGTAAATGGATTCTTTACTACTGCATTCCTCTAAGCCTTGCCATAACCATTTAGTAATCCTTTTCCTTTCCCTTGCTGTGATGGCTAAAATCACAGCTTTGAGAAGTATTGCAGAGCTAGCTGATTGATATTGGTAGCACTTGCGGCGAGTACCCCTTTTTGCAATAGCAGGATTCCTGTTTCAATTTTCAAGGATCCTGATAGTTTATAGAGGCTGTCAGTAAAACCCAGCTCCCCCCAGTACTGCTTTTTTTATCTCATCAAACCAAGTAGGGAATATACTTCTATTCAGGGGAAACATCAGCATCGGTAATATCCAATTTACTGAGAAAGGAATGAAGCGGTTGATGTGACCATATAATGAAGCCTGGCAATATGGAATATGTGAATAGAAAATGCATTTATGATAAAGGAAATCTATCCAAAACCAAAGTAAATCAAAGCAATTAATGACGCACCGATGCAATCTGGAGAACGCAAACAAACGCAAAATTATTCACGGTAGGAAGCGAAGTGTAGAAACAACCCAAGACCTTTTCTGAAAATTCAATGATCGCTTAATAGAGAAAGCCAGACACAACTTTCAATCTAGAGTGAAAGAATTACAGTGGCTTCCTCTGACAGATAATATTAACTGCTTGTATCTCAACATGTACAATGTCACAGCTTCAAATATATCTAGAATTTTAGAAAGCTCCATTCTAAAGTCATACAACGCTACGAATAGAATGCCTAGAATGATCTTTATAATGTATGTTTTGCTTGCATAGTATATACATATTTAACTCAAAGTTACAGTAAAACATTTGTTTTATGATTCAACATATTCAAGTTCAACAGTTAATTTGGATGTCATGGAAACCCACAAAACCAACTGACTTTTCTATAATTATGTCTCACATCTCAGAAAAGCCTCTTGGGAATGTGTTTTAGATTTACATATAGTGTCCGCTACGATGATATGGTACAAGATGATGAATGTAACCTTGGTAAGTCCTGTGAAAAACTGATGCCTCTTTATGGCTGCATAAATACATAACTATCTATGCATGTTAATTTACACACTTCGTTTGCAATTCAAGCAACACATCTGCAACACGTCTTTCATTTATATTGTCCACCATGAATTTATAGCACACATGCTAAACAGTTTAGTCAATCATAAATGAGTAAAGACAACACTTTTGTTCATATCAGTTGTGTGGAACCACTAATAACAATCATCGGAATTACATATCACTTTTAGACAGCACAAAGGTAATTTTGACTCAGTTTGCCTCAGTTTGCAAATAGAATAAATAAAAAAGGTGGAGAAACTTCTTGTTACTCTTGTGAGTCCAGTGGATGTAGTTATTTCTGTGTAAATGGACTGCTAGATCATGTGTCGTTGATGTCTCTGTCTGTTTCCTTCCGTACAAGTAACCAGGTTTACAAAGTTTACATGTTTATGATATGGATTGAATTTTTACAGTTGTTCTTTATAATGTGTTATACTGTTATATTGCTTTTCTTTATATTGCTCTTTTATGGTTGTTAATTATATTGATATAGTTCATCTATGAGTGTCTACTGTAAATACTTATTAAAGTAATCATTTATAACAGTCTATGATAATAATATTTTATATACAAATGTATTAATAATTGATTTCTATTAATGGATTTTCAAGTGATGAATCAACACGATTTCTCATGCTATTTGACAGTTATCCATGGAAAGAGCTTAAGCATTTAACTCACAGTATTACTTTTTCAGTCCTTTGCATTGTGATGCAAAGATCATTATGCAAAGTTGAGTATTAAGGGGATTTTAATTTGACAAAGACTTTTCTCATTCTTCTGTGGAATAAAATGTTCTCTTACCTTCAGAATGGTGGGACAGGGTCAGAAGGCTCACACAAGAGGCACCTATTCCTGATCCAAAAACAGTGATGCGGTTTGAATCACCGCCGAAATAGCCAATGTTCTCGCTTATCCAACGCAGAGCCTGGATCTGATCCAAAACCCCATAATTCCCTTTAGCAGCCTGGTCTCCTGTGCTGAGGAACCCTGTAACAGATCAAGGGCACATAGTGTTGAGAGAACTTATAGCACCTGAGGATCCTTCTTAAGGCTCTTGTCAAACAAACTTATTGATTTGAACTTCATAATTGGTCTCACATTGTTTTTGCAATGGACTTTGGATGTTGCAATGGACAATGAACGATACCTCACACTGTGCAGCTTGTTGAGCAGAGGTGTGCTGTTAATTTTTCAAGCAATCTGACTTTTTGCCTGGTAGATGATAAAAAATCCCATAGACTTCATTTGAATGAGGGACTCAAGGCATATCTTGAAACTGGAATATTATGGAGGGGTGATCACTTTTGGCTTTAAAACCTCAGAAACTGCACAGCAATGCCTAAATTACTCCATATACTTTGGGAAGTATTTTCTTTTACAGTGTTTTTTTTTTGGCATTGCATTGCATTGCCTTGCATTACATTGCATTGCATTGTAATTTGAACAAATGTTGATATATAATCATAAAGAAATAAAAAAAGAGAAAAATAGCACAAATGATAGCGTTCCGCTTTTGAAGGACATCTCAATAAAACATACACCATTATAAAATAATAAAAACGAATGCTGTATTGATAGTGCGTGGACCAATATTTGTGCTCAACCACATTATTGTGCTAAACCAGAATTTCTAACCACATTTCCTAGAAGCGAATAGAGAAACAAGACTGAAACAATGTTAATCTTCATGTTGCCTCCCAGAAGAGCTATTATTAGCACTGCTAACAGGGAAATGAATTTTCTGATACATAGAGGTTAAATGTTTTATCTGGATTGCTTCCTGTCTTCACTCCAACACTGGATGGTTAGCTTTGACAACCTGACATCTCTAGAAGGAGGCCTCAAATTTCTGATACATAGAGGTTAAATGTTTTATCTGGATTGCTTCCTGTCTTCACTCCAACACTGGATGGTTAGCTTTGACAACCTGACATCTCTAGAGGGGAGGGAGAGAGAGATAAGAGGGGATTCACTAAACAGCTGTGTGACTGTAGCATGTAGCATTTCGATGCAAACCCCTGCGTCTTATTCACCAACCACCTGCAACTCGGTTTAAGCAGGCACAAAATGTGCTGCAATAGTGCTACACCATGTGTAAATTAAGCCATATTTTATAGAATGTGCTATATACTGATTGTGGCAAATGGTCAACATGGTGATCAAATAAAGCAGAAGAGCATTACAATCGAAGATAATTTCTCTCTACAATTAAGGAACCAATGAATGATGGGTAATATCAAATATATTGACTGAGTGATCTCAGTTTGCTAGCAGTGGCTGAGAGCTTGGAAGCATGTCCAAATCCAATATTTGAAACTGTATCCTTCACTTGGTGAAAGGAATAAAAGTGCCATCTTGAAAGAAATAAATGAATTCATAACGCATGATTCCATTTCCTCCAAGAAATAAGTGTTGCACTCACAAAGCATTTGCTTGGATTGAATTTCCATGGGAGGTATCTTTATACAAAAACACAAGCGAGGCAGCTGCCTTATTTTTGGATGCAGCTTAACATTAGCATGTTAGCACGTCGAGTGGACAGTGATTAAACACCTCTTTATATCAGCGAACGACTGTAATGTAAAGGGAGTGCTGTTCCTGCATGGACGGAAAGGAAGGTTCATCATCTTGTTCCCCAAATCCATTTTTATTGTGCTTTCATCAGGATCAAATCAATTAAACAGCATGTAATATATTAGCATATCAAATAAAGCATGTTTTTTGAAATGCTACTTCCTGTACAGAGGAGCGTGCACAGATAAAGGAAATAGGTTTAAAGAGAGCAGCTTTCCTGAACATCTCAAGGGCATTGGCAGACATTCTGCACTTCATTATGTCACTTTATATTGACGTAGAGCCGCACGCCGAATCAAATGCGAGTTAATTCATTTATATTCATGCAAAACACACCGCTGCATTTTGCTTCTCAAATGCTCGTTAATGAGCACAACCAAACATGCGATTATTCGCTGGGAGTGAGATGTGAGACCTCACCCAAGCACACAACTAGACGTGTTAAAGAGCAGCAATTTGAAGACGCAAATTAAATGAATCAGTTATAAAATTTCACAATAAATTATACAATAATGTAGTGATAATACACATGCAAAACCTCTTGTATTTTGTTTTTGTCAGCATCCCATTCCAACGACGTCTTCATCATACTTATGAATATTGTTTTTAATTACACCATTTTATTTTTTATTGAATTATTTTATAATTACATTTGTTTTATTGTGATTATTATTAATTTGTTTGAATTTGTTATACATTTTGCATTAAAACGCAACAAATGGTCTTAAAAACACGTAGGAATGGCTTGGACTGAGAACGATTCTATTTCAATTGGGGGTGTTCATGATAATTTGGAAACAAGATCCAGAACTATTACAGAAGATGAAGCAAACCAACCCAACCCACAGGCTACAGCTTTGTGGATGTATTTTAATTGGAAATGTGGTAGCCAATGTTTTCTTTGGAAAGCAATTAAGATTATATTAAGACAGTTTTTATGCATCATGGTTTTTATACAGAGCTGTTGTAGAATTTACAAACCACTGGGGTCACACTGAGGTTGGACGAGCCATTATATTTGCTTTTGCTTCAATCTGTTATTGCCTGTTACATCACTTCACTATGTTTATGTTGTGTAGGACGCAGTATACACAGCAGCGTATTTGTAATCTGCTGTCTGTACATTTTCAGCATCATATACGGCCTCTAGAGATGATGGTACTTGTTAATTTGACGATAATGCAATACATAACAATATTATTATCCCTTTGGGGAATGGAATATGCTTTCCGCAGGCAATTTTCTGCAGAAAAAAGCTCATAAGGTGACTTACAATATCAGTAGTACTTAACATCACTAAAGGTGATGAAACACAGATTCGCCTATAAGAGTTTTTGGCTTTATCTACATAGTGCTTTTAACAATAGCTCTTGTTCACAAAGCAGACTGAAAGAGGGTGAAAGCCCTGTCTCAGGCCAATCCTGCACGTTCACATTCCACCATTGTAAAACACTTTTTGGCTCAATCGCACACACAGACATCGATCGATGCGGCAACAATGACATGACATTGAGCTGGTGGGAGTTGGGCAGGAGCTGACGCTGGAATATGACCACATTAAATATACAGCAAACCCACTGAGATTTCCTCACCTTCTTTCATCACTAAAGCCGTCAGGCGGATTGCACGCTGCCGTCCATCCTATGCTTCGCCCTCCGTTCATCTACCCTGTCACCTGCACGGCTCATCAGAAAGCCTCATGCTTGGAATATCAAAATATTCCACTCGGTTCCGCATTGCATGCGTTCTCAAGAGCCCAAAACATCAGATGCTTATCATTTTTAGAGTCATCTACTGTATGGCACTACAGACACTGCAAATGCATGTTTACCTCGTTTCCCATGAAACTAAATAAATAATATAATACATATAGCTGCAAGTAGCATCTATCAGGACCAAGCCGACTATCTGCAAAAATAATGACTGAACACATTATTCTGGTGATGAAATGGATAGGATGCTGTCTGGGGATGCTTACAATGATACATATAAACAAAATCTCAATATGCCAAAGCACTGCAGAGGTCTTTCATGACATGTTGCCATCAGAATAGTGGCCATGTTTCTCAAGATACACAACTGTCATCATGGACAATGATGGCAACTCAGATAAAGACACTGTATGTCAATTTTAAGGTCAATTAGCCCAATGGTTCTGCAGTTAAAACCAGTTTTTCATGATTTCATGATTTCATGATTTGATGTTCTATTATGCCAACAAGTTGCCCAGTCCTGCTACTTTTTTGTCTTTAGACTACAGAGCCTCAGAAATTACATGCGGGAAAAAAATATTTATATCATGGCTTCAAATTAACAATTAGTTTTTAAGTAATGTTTAAGTTAAGTAAATAAGTTCACTAATATGACAAACTGAATTAGTAAAACATGCTCATGATTTACTTAAAACCGGGGAACTAATTATTAAATCGTGCTGATGTATTAGTAAGTCATGGGAACAAATTGCTAATTCGTGACCACAATATATATATATATATATCTCTGGAGCTCGGTATCAGACTGAGGCCTTACACAATTCTGTCAAATTTGGTGAAAACATTTTATTCAATTTAAGATTTATATTCATTTATCTCCAAATAAACTTTTAACTGTGTTACTTTGGCATAAAGAATCAAATTCTCAACCATTTCCTAATAATATCAAAGAAGTTGATCACCCAGATTATTAATTCAATGGTTTCATTCCGATCAGGCAAAAAACCAAGAAGCAATTTGCTATAGTAGTTTATGTAATAAATCAAAGTGGTGGACAGGCTGTAGGGTAAACAATACCATATTTGATATTGTTGTCGGCATGTTCAAATTTCTTATCCCTAAGAAAATAAGAATATTATACATTTATAAGCATATAATACTATTTTCCCCCCCTAATTTTTTGGCCATTAGATGGTGCTAACCCAGGCTCCCTCAGGACATGGTGGCAATGACACATACCAAGTTTTTCGCAATACATCACTACATTTATAAATAATAACATTTTACTGCAAATTGACACTCAAAATGTTTGCCATGGGAAAACTGGGTACTGTTTGACTTGGTATGCCGCAGTTTAAAAATAATGTTTACATGTGAATAAAAGCCTAAATTAAATCTCTTCATCATATAAAGCAACTGCGTCTCCTCAGAAGACTTGGATTAAACTGTTCAATTGATATGGATTTCTTTTACAACATCTTACTTGTTGAAACTTGTCATGCTGATTACGTTTACTTTCAAAGGATGGGAAATTTTATGAGAGAATATTAAAAAAGTCTTCATTTTTGTATCGAAGACCAATGAAAGTCTTGAGAGTGAGTAAATGATGACAGCATTTTCATTTTTTGGTGAACTATCCTTCTAATCTCTCTGAAGCTGAAGCTAAATGAAGGAAAATACACGATACTCGTTACTGAGCTTAAGATAGAGGCTTTGTTAGTAATAGAGGAAGACAATATAGAAGGGAGGAAGAGGATGATGCAATGGAGTAGTAGCATTTGACATCAGCCAGTCTGTCTTCCTCTCTTTCCTTCAGAGTGGATGCCAGCTAACAAGGCTGTCTGTGTGTCTGAACTATCTGCCAGTCTCCCAACCCCGCCTGCCCAACCTAAGCTACACAATCACAGCCTTGACAGTCTCATAACCCCCCTCCATTCTCTCCTCGGGGCTGAATAGAGGGACTCTGGGGCGAGGATGACGAGGGAAAGGGAAGGCCACCCTCAAAAAACATAAAGAGGCAATGTGTTCCCGCTTCCCTTAAGGATTCTGGATTCCCCCACCCCTCACTCCAGGGACGCAATTCCTTCTTTCCAGACCTCAACCTCCCCCTCACGCCGGTCCCTGTCAGGCCACTGATTTCCGGAAAATATGGGATTTGAAAAGAAAAAGGGCTAGGCAGGGGCGGGGAGTGCATCCCTGAAAGAGCGGGACTGCCATTTGTATCACTGTACAGTCCTCTCTTCAAAGACACTCGCTGGCCGCTTCAATGATGTGTCTGGGAAGTTGGGGGAAGGCTAGAACAAGAGAGCTGTTTTTAAGGCTCTCTGAACACTGGGGCCCATTCACATCTCATTCTGCTCGCTTTCTGATGGAGGGGTGGAAAAGGAGAGGCCACAACTAGAGGTTTCTATGTGAAATAGATGTGCTTCCAGCATGCAATGAATGGCATCCGAGAAAATATGGGGTGAGGCTTGTTTTTCTCTGAATTACTGAGAAGTTTACATACTCATAATGCTGAAGTCCAGTGTTGTGTCTTCCTGTTTTGAATTGATGGGTTATTAATGTTGGCTTCATACATTTTTAATATGCAGTTTAATCACGTTTGATGATAACGTCAAGAGGTAAAACTACTGAAATATAATAACATTATACTAACCATATTTAAGCTTGTCTTAGCAAACATAATAAATTAACTTAGCTAATAATGGCAGTGCAATATCCACTATAGAATAGACAATAATTACAGTGCAATGTTCATAATTTACATTAGGTCTGCCAGTCTGATTATTTGTGATGAATTCAACCAAACGCTATCTGAGGAATTACAGTTAACTGAAGCGCACTGAGGAACCTCCATTTAACCAGCTCTCGTTGACCGATTCAAGATGGCGGCACCATCAATACAATATCTCACAAAAGTGAGTACACCCCTCACATTTCAACAACTATTTTAGTATATCTTCTCAAGGGACAATACTATAGAAATGAAACTTGGATATATTTTAGAGTAGTCAGTGTGCAACTTGTATAGCAGTGA
>JAFVLL020011520.1:0-14694 GCA_021397915.2 Tor tambroides
TGTGTATATATATATATATATATATATATATATATATATATATGACACGCGTTTAGTGCATGATGCCAAAACACTGCAAAGAGAAAGAGAAAAGAGGAATCAGCAGATAATAAACAGGAACAGTGCCATTCATGTCAATGATAGAAATACGATTGAAAAACATACGAGTGTGAAAGATGAGAAAACATTCACCACAAATCATCATGCTACTGTGACCATACTGTGGCTGAAGTGTCATCATGTTAGTGCCATGGTGAATTTATAAATCATGTCAAGCTCTTCGGTATGATTTCTCAAGAGGTTTGCTGAAATCATAAATAGATTTGAGTGCAGGAATATTTTTCTATTAAAACATCTTAAAAATGTAATGTATAAGAGCATATCTGTTAACAGCACAGACATTGAGTTTTTTTTCTGGGAATTTTAATAAATGAATTTACATTCTGGATAACAGTGTTTACATGCTTTACATGTAAAGATGAATTTAGAATTTGCAATTGACCATGTAAAGCAAACACTGTTATCTGGAATACAAATTAATTTATTAAAATTCCAGAAAAAACTCTAATTCAACAGTGTGACTGTGTAGTTCACAGATATGCTATTTTGCATAAACCTTTAAAAATATTTTAGTAGAAAAAATGACAATTCAATTATCATTTAATTTTAAATTAGTTCATTTAATTTAACAAAAATCATTTTGTTTTGATCATTTTTCTATATTAACTCTGAGGAACATGTACTAGTAAGTTAAATTTGTAAAGTAAGGAGGAATTTGTAATTTGCAGTTGACCTGTTTTAATTTATTAGTACATGTTCCTGGTCTAACTGTGCATGTGAGAATCAAGTAAAAATGATTAAAAGCATGTTTTTGTTAAATGAACAAGAGTAAAAATTATATTTCATAATTTTTATGCATGCGCATAAACGGTAATCTTTTTTCTGCCAAAATATTTTAAAATATGAATGAAAAATACCATATCTGTGAAGAACGACACAATCACATTGTTGAATCTGAATTTTTTAACGAATTAATTTACTTGGAAGATAACAGTGTTCACTCTACATCTAAAGCAAGCATTTATCTTTTATAATGAACCCCTTTTAACTCATTACTACATGTTTTGCATGTAGAAATCATAGTTATGTTGTAAAATCAATCAAACATGTTTTTTTTATTAAATGCATAGAATGATATTTGATCATTTTCATTTACATACATAAACAGTAATCTGCTTTTTACTGAAACATTCATGCATTCGGTGAACAATGACATACATATTACATTTCTGTCTGATTTTAGTGAATCAGAGAATTAATTTATTACAAGTGCATGCATGGTAAACAGAGCCTTTAGTACTATGGCATATATCAAAGTACCATGGCAGTATTGTGGTGTTTTTTGTTAGATTCTTCCACCCAAACCGATTGTTTCATTTCTAGTGAGTTTCATAATTAGGCAGCATTTGATGCATGGGATTTCCAAAAATGCTGTCTGTGTAGGTAAGTGCGTTGGATGGGATATGAATATAATAATCACTGGGTTGGTCTAACGGAGGTTGCTTGATCACTTCTAATTTTTCCATTTTTTAAAAATGTTATTAAACTAAAATCTGACCTCATGCTGGTGTTTTTGAGCATATAGTCTTTATTTTTATCGTCTGAACACATTGACACTTTTCCTGTTTATGATCTTTATGGTTTTCTTTTCTTTTGATTCCTCTTTTCTTTTGGCATCATGTACTAAATGCGTGTCATGCCAATCCAGTGCTGTGAATATGAATCAAGCCGAATTAAAAATGTTCATTGAAATACGAATGAAGAGAAGGCTCATATCTGGAATGTCACGTATGGACACTATATTTATGTCGGCACCTCATTAAAAAAACATGGCGTTATGACCCTAAAAGCGGCACTTTGAGCGATCTTGAACGTCACATTTGGACTCATTCTAAATCGAAGAAACATGAAAGTGCATTTTTTTAAATTTCAAGGATCTCAGACCATCCTGAGCTGATGTTAAAGTCCATAAACGTACGCATAACCCAAAATGTGTTGTTCGCCGTAATGCCACTGCAGTTAAACCAAGTAAATTAAAATTAAAAACTTGTGGTTCATTTTAAAAGTAATGCATTACAATATTGAGTTACTCCATAAAAATGTAGCTAATTGCATTACTTAGTTACTTTTTATAGAAAGTAATGCAGTGTTTTAGGTGATTTTGCATTATGCTTTCTCGTCTCGGCTGATCACATTTTTCACTCTTCAGCTAAAAAATGTTTATGTTTATCAAAAGTAATTTTTGTTTATTCATACGGTTGAATTGGATCTTTAAAGTTCAGCAGCAAAGTCACCGGTTAATAAAATGAGATTGAATACATAATGGATATTTGTGTTATATTTAATTATTGCAGGTTTGTGTCAGATTCCGAGTTTACATTTCACTGTTTTTATTGATTTTGAGGAATACTGAATCCGTGAGTGAGATAAAGAAGTAAATGCATGTTGATATTTAGTCAAGAACTATAGTAAGATTCACACAGCGCACAACTTGCTGCAAAACGAGAGCTGTCGATCAATACATGAGAAACAAAGTAACCAGCATTACTTATTTTCAAAAAAAGTAACTCTGATATTTTCTTGTAAAATAAAAAGTAATCTGATTATATACTGTAACTCATGTTACTTGTCATGCATTACCCCCAACACTGGTGCATTACCAGGTAACCAATTAAAAAATTTGTAAATTTGACCAACTTTACAATTTTTTGTGCACTTGTTGCAAGTCCAATTTATTTATATAGCACTTTTCACAATAGACATAATTTCAAAGCAGCTTTATAGAAAATCAGATTAGAGCTGGACACTAATATAGTTACACTGACTTCCCATGATGCATCAGTGCTTTGGACACACTTCATCTGATTCCCCCGTTCAGTTTGACTATTCCTGGATCTCTAAATCACTGGCCGTCCAGCGCGGTTCCTCTTCTGCTGCTGATTTTGTGGCTCTAGATGTCTGATGGACTGTCAGAGTCACTGTAAAGCGAGTGACATCATATGATGTGTGTTCACAGAGGAAGCGTTTGACACCCTGCTATCAGCCGTCTGGAGACATGGTACGGTTTTCTCAGTTTTTGAGTTTAGACCTGTGAACTCACATGAACGAGTTGATGACCATGTGAAAACTAGACAGTGGTTTCCATTAAAGGAGTCAGAGAGCAGGTATGAGAACTGAATCATGAGTCATTTATGAAAGCGGTTCACTTTGAATGAACGGCATATTAAGTATATTGTCAGACATGATGATATGTTGTGCATCAGGCATTCATGAGGTTTGATGTACTGTGCAAGTGTTCAATGCATGAAATTATTTGCTTTATTAGTGCACGTTCATGGCCTAATTATAATCGTTTGCATTTATATGCACCAGCATGACATTAAACAGTAAAGTACTTTTTACTAAAATATTTTAATATATGAAAAATACCACAACTGTGAACAGCAGTCACATTGTTGAACTAGAATTTTGTCTGAATTTTAATGAATTAATTTGCATACGAGATAACAATGTTTGCTCTACATCTGAAGTAAAAATGAAATCATAATTAAGGCCTATTATTTTAATAGAATGTGTTCCTGGATTAATTGTGCATGTAAAAATTGTATAGTAAAATAATCAAAGCATGCTTTTAATTAACTGAACACAATGAAGGATGATATTTAATCATATATTTAATCATCTACTTTTTAATTAATAATTTTTAAATATTTATGGAAAATATATCACATCTGTGAAAAATGACAGTCACTTTCTTGTCAGAATTTGAATGAATAAATTTACATACGAGATAAGTGTACACTCTACATTTAAAGTAAGCATGAATTTATCATTCATAATTGACTTATTTTAATTTACTAGTACATGTTCCTGGTTTTGCATGTGAAAATCATAGTTAATGTTGTAAAAATAATCAAAATTATGCTTTTTTAATAAATGAACACATAGAATAATTATTATTTCATCATTTTCATTTATTTGCACAAACAGTAATAAATCTATTTTTTACTAAAACATTTTAAAATATATATAAAATCACCACATCTGTGAACAATGACAGTTACTTTCTTGTCAGAATTTTAATGAATTAATTTACATACAAGATAACAGTGTTCGCTCTACATCTAAAGTAATCATGAAATTATCATATATAATTGATCCCTTTTAACTTATTAGAACATGTTTTGCATGTGAAAATCATAGTTAACATAGTACAAATAATCAAAAGCATGTTTTATAATTAAATGAACACAAAGAATGATATTTTATAACTTTTATTTATATGCATAAACAGTAATCTGCTTTTAAATAAAACATTTACCCCCGGTTTCACAGACAAGGCTTAAGTCTAGTCCTAGACTAAAATGTAAATCTGAGCTGTTTCAGCTGAAAGAAACTTGCTCTGACTGATCTTTAAATATATCAGTGTCTTTGTTTTGTCTCAAGATGAACACCACCAGAGATGTTTATTTCTAAGCATGTTTATGAAAATGACTTAAATGTCCTAATTGAACTATGGCCTAATCCTGGCTTAGTCTAAGCCTTGTCTGTGAAACCAGGCCATAAAATATTTATGCGATACCAGATCTGTGAACAACGACACAAACACATTGCTGAATCAGAGTTTCATCAGAATTGTAGTCAGTCAGAGAATCAGTTTATTGCCCATGCTTAATCTGAGCTCGTTTTATATTGGCTTTAATGTGATCTGTGCCGTTCTTATTCATGCAGCAGCTCATTCAGTGTTTTATTTACACGCTCTGTGATAGAACCGTGTGTGAGTGAGTGTTTTCACAGTCCAGACGCTCAGAAACAGACAGACAGACAGTCATAATGGCTTCAGTATTTTGCCCAGAGCGAATGGCTCGGCTCTGAGGAAACGTTCCTCTTGAACAGCCCTGATGATTTGAATACTAAATGGCTTTTATTGGCTGCTTTAGCTGTGTGATCTGAGTGATGATTGCACATGTACCTGAGCTGAACCTCACAGGTGGCGGCTCCTCTGATAACAGTGTGGAGTAGATATTGTTTCCCGTGGGGTTTATTGATATCTGCAGGCGTTCGGGGAATCGCTGCCATCGGCGGCGTCACCTTTTACTGCCAGAGATACGCCGGGCACGACAATGAAATCAAACGCGCTCGGGTGGGCGAGAGCAGCGGTGGCAGAGCGTGAGACGCTTTAATGGCTCGTGGGTGAGAACGATACCAGATCCTTCTGGAATCAGTTTGCATCCATAATCTGCCCTCTTTTAATGTGTATGCAAACGGTCTGTCTGCCGGAGCGTCTCGGGTGGGCGAGTCATCTGGGATCTCAGCGGGATGATGGGAGTCGAGCGGCTAAACGAGGTCACCTGACCCGCCCGACTGACAAATGAGCAACTGAATGTGTGTGGATCGTTCTGTTCAGCTGATGAATTATGGGTTTTGATGAATGATATACCCTATATTGCCAAAAGTATTGGGTCGCCCCCTTCTAATGAACAGGTTTGACTACTTTAGTAATTTCTATGAGTACAAATCTTAATGTTAAAGCATATAATGATATTCTAGGAAATTGTGTGCTTCTTTGTGTTCATTTAATTATAAAACATGCTTCTGATTATTTGTACTATGTTAACTATGATTTTCACATGCAAAACATTCTAATAAGTTAAAAGGGATCAATTATAAATGATAAATTCATGATTACTTTAGATGTAGAGCAAACACTGTTATCTTGTATGTAAATTAATTCATTAAAATTCTGACAAGAAAGTGACTGTCATTGTTCACAGATGTGGTGATTTTATATATATTTTAAAATGTTTTAGTAAAAAATAGATTTATTACTGTTTATGCAAATAAATGAAAATGATGAAATAATAATTATTCTATGTGTTCATTTATTAAAAAAACCAAACACCAATGACTTGTACATATGGGTTCAGTCATTTTAGACACTTCCAAAACTGTTGCAACAGAGATGGAAATACAATTTTTAAATACATGAATTATGTTCCCATCGTTGTTGCCACAGATTTGAAGTGCATTTTTCTGTTCTAAAGGGGGTGTCCTAATACTTTTGCCCATAGTGTATGTACAAGTCATTGGTGTTTGGTGATGAGTTTTACTCAAGGTCTGCATTTACAGTCACACCAGAGCCAGTGTTCAACTGGGATTAGGACTTGGTTTTATGCAGACCAGTCAAGTTCTTCCTTCACAAATGACTCAATCAATCATTTTCTTTTTGAACCTTGTCTTATACACAGAGGCATTGTCATGTTAGAATAGAAAAGGGTCCTGTCCAAACTGTTGCTATAATATTAGAAGCACCAGCCCGATCTCACGGCAATTCGTACATATTTTACGAAGTGGTTAATTCGTACGAATTCGTACGACCTCACTCGTACAAATGCATACGATTTTTGCCAAATCGTACGTATTTTACGAGTTGCCACCCGATGAATTTGTATGAATGACTTACACCTAACCCCGCCCCTAAACATACCCGCCACTGGGGTTTAGACAAATCATACTAAATCGTACGAGTGAGGTCGTACGAATTAGCCACCTCGTAAAATACGTACGAATTGAGATAGCGTTGGAAGCACACAATTTCTAGAATATCATTATATGCTTTAACATTAAGATTTGTACTCATAGAAATTACTAAAGTAGTCAAACCTGTTCATTAGAAGTGGGCGACCCAATACTTTTGGCAATATAGTGTATCATATGATGTAATGTTGAGTTTAAGGCAAGATGCTACAGGCAAAAACGTTGTGGTTCATGCACTGGAGATTTTGGGCTATTCTGAGACTACTGGAAAGAAAACATCCAAAATACACATTTAAGCGTTTATTATTGTGCACTCTATGTATTTGCGTATATAGGCCTTTATAAGTTTTTTCTCCACTTCAGCAGCACTTACATACACCAATCTTTACAGTTTTATTCCTCTCTATATTCTGAAGGTTTTTACTGAGGGGTTTGTTCATATATCATACACACTGAGTTATACAACATTTAAGTCCTAAAAGCATGGTTTAAAATGTATTTTTTTCTGTCTGTTGACAGTATTTTCTGATTTATGGAGTGATAAAAAGAGAAATCCAAAATCCCCTCAGTAAAAATCTTCAGAATATAGAGAGGAATAAAATTGCTAAGTTTGAAGTATGTAGTAAGTGCTGCTGAAGTGGAGAAACAAACTTTGAAGATATGGATTGGAATTGAAAATCTACTGATGCAAATAGATAAAGTTTAGTAAACAAAGACACACTACAAACAAAACCAGTGTGTTTTCATGTTCTGGTCAATTTTGAGATTTTGGTCTATTTTGCTTCCATATCATTTCTTCTTTCAGACTAGTGGAAAGAAAACATCCAAAATACACTTTTAAGTGTTTATTTTTTGCACTTTATGTATTTTGCGTATATACATTTTAATTTCAATCCATAACTTTAAACATCACAACATGGGGGTGGGGGGTGGGGGGGGGGGGGGGGGGGGGGGGGGGGGGGGGGGGGGGGGGGGGGGGGGGGGGGGGGGGTGGGGGGGGGGGGGGGGGGGGGGGGGGGGGGGGGGGGGGGGGGGGCATCATGGATGGATGGATGGACATCACTTCTGCTGTCAGGGTTGTGAGTTCTTTGTCATTGGTTTGCAGAGGAAGCATGATGCTATCAGTGTATCAGCAGCAGCGCGGGTGTTTTTAGGGTGTGAACACTTCCTAAGTTAAATTATGCTTATTTCATTATGCTTATTACTTACCTGCTGATAGGAGACCAGACAATATTCTTCATTTCAAATTGTCTAAAATATTTTTTCTTTTTTCAAAGTATGTTTAGTTAGTTCTTACATACATACATACATACTTTACATATATATATATATATATATATATGAAGAGTTTATTTGCAGATAACTGTTTTTATTAATTTTCATAAATCATGGTTTTTACTGTGTTATCATGTTTTATTGTGTTAGCTGTATTTTTTAAAGTTATTTTTATTTAATCAAAACAACCCAACTGCAGTTTGATTGAAATTAATTGGAATGCAGAATTAAAAAAAATCATGATTTTTGAAATTTTTAAAAAATGGAGTTATCTGCTTTTGCAAAAAAACTCTTCTTATATATATATATATATATATATATATATGATATATATATATATATATATATATATATAAGTAAATAAATATTTATTTATTTGTTTTATTATGTATAAATATGTATAATAATAAAATAAATATATAAACATATAACCTAAATATATATAAAAGATATAAATAATGTTAAAAAATACCAAATTATAGCAGAAAAGACCATTTTCTTTTTCTAAACTTGTCTAAAATCTAAAATTTGATCTATCTACCTATCTCTCTCTCTCTCTCTATATATATATGTATAATTTACATATGTAGATGATTTTTTATTTGTTTAATTATTATAAATAAATATATATATAAATATATAAAACAAATAAATTAACAATATAATATTAATATATAATTTAATATATATAATATATAATAAATCCATAATGATTTGTGGATTTTTCTCAGTGTTTATTTAGATATGTTTGTGATCTCATGTGAACTGAAGCTGGAGTGCTTTGAGGTGACAGACACTGCTGTGAAGAGCTCTTAATCAGTGAAGGTGTCTGTAGATGTGACTATAAGAGCAGATCTCAGTCGCTCTGCAGCTCATGAAGTGATTCCTGCTACTGAAGTGAGTGTCTTCAGATCTTTATAGTGCGACTGCTCTGGGCTGCACTGATGTTTGCAGATGAAACTGTCCTGCTCAGCGTTCAGTGATGATCTGTTGAGATGTTTTGAGCAGACCAGGGTCAGCTGCATCATGCTGTGATCTCACCAGAGTCTCGTGAGTGAGCAGATGCTGAAGCCACGAGGCTCATGGACACGTTTCAGAGCTCATGTGTCCTTCACGCTCACACACACTCAGTGTCTGCAAATGACTGTCCCTCAGGTGATGAATGCCAGCATTACTAGGCACAAGCTCAACGATCTGTAAAACAGGAAGTAATGCAGAAAGTATTATTATTAATCACTGTCTTAGGGGATGTTGAACAGTCATTGGTAGACTGAAAATAACACACAAAAACTACAAACTAGGCGTGCATTTAAATAAAAAGACATCTAAAAAAAACTTTCCTCCCTTTTCTTTCTTATAATAAAATAAAATATTATCTTATTGTAAAAAAGAATATAAAAAATTAAAATATTTTTTCTTTTCTTTTTTTCTTATAACAAAATAAAATATCTTATAATAATAAAATAAAATATCTCATAGTAAAAAAAATATAAAAAAATAAAAGATTTTTTCTTTTCTCCTTTCTTGTAATAAAATAAAATATCTTATAATAATACAAAATATAAAATGCTTTTCTTTCTTTATTTCTTAAAACAAGAAAGAAATGTCTTTCTTATAATAAAATATTGTCTTAATAATAAAAATATATAAAACTGAAATACATTTTGGCCTGGTTTCATAGACAGGGCTTAAGCCAGGATTAGACCGTAGTTCAATTAGGACATTAAGTCATTTTTATAAATGTGCTTAGAAAAAAAAACATCACCGGTGTGCATCTTGAGACAAAACAAAGGCTCTGATATGTTTTAAGATCAATCAATGCAAGTTTCTTTGAGTTGAAACAGCTCAGACTTACATTTTAGTCTGGGACTAGGCTTAAACCTTGTCTGTGAAACTGAGGGTTTGTCTTTCTTTCTTATAACAAAATAAAATATTATAAAATAACCTAAAATATTTTTTCTTTCTTTCTTTTTTCTTTCTTTCTTAAAATAAAATATTATCTTATAATAAAATATTTTTAAAAATCTAAAAGAAAATCTTTCTTTTTAAAATATTATCTTATAATATCTATAATATATTGTAACATATTATAATATCTTTCTTTCTGTCTTCCAGCTGAAGTGTCTGTTCACAGATGTTGTTTTTGTATTTTCTGAGGTTCCTTTGAGTAGCTCGTGATGAGAAGCTTTGCCTGGTATCACACAATTTAAAAATAACTCAATACATTTATTGTTGTGATTAAATCAAGTCTTAAACCTCATATAGAGTGACTGTGTGTGAGAGAATGTCCAGTTCTTCTTGTGTTCAGTCGTTCGGTCACGAGAACATGCTATTTGCGTCCTTGCGTTTGAAATGTCACCCGAAACAATTCATTTGTCCAATTTGTGTAATTCAATCGTGTATGATGCTGTTACATGCAGCTGCAGCAGTGACACGACCGCATTTCCCGCAGATTCACGGCTATTTTAAAACGAGACGCGGCGTCTGAAGACGAGAGGCTCGTTTGTCTGCCTGATTAACCTGTTTATGCATTCGTTTAATTAAAGTCAGATGGCTCATATAGAATCATTTATACATGAATAATCAAACATCTGAGCATCTGCTGCTGAGATTCAGCACTTTTCCAGAACAAACAAACAGCCTGCATGAAAGTCATGTGCTATTATTTAAACTAGATTGTTGTTATGAATAAATAGAGAAATGATTGTGTAGCGTTATTTTAGTTGCTGCTTCATTCATGTTCTCAGCTGTTTCTGAGTGATTTCTGAAGAATTGCAACTCTATTAGGAGTGTCATGCTGTGTTGTCTGTGTGTTGGTTGCATGTTTAACGTGTTTGGTGCAGTTCGGGTTGCATGTTGAATGCATGCCGGTGTCTTTTTTGTTGTATTTTGGTTGCATCTTGGTTGCATGTTGGCTGTGTGTTGGCTGCATGTTGTTACATGTTGAATTCATATTGGTTGCATGTTGATTGCATGTTTAATGTGTGTCGGGTGTAGTTTTGGTTGAATGTTGAATGCTTGCTGGTGTCTTTTTGGTTGTATTTTGGTTGCATGTTGATTGCTGTTTAATGTGTGTTGGGTGTAGTTTTGGTTGCATGTTGAATGCATGTTGATTGCGTGTTAATTGCATGTTTAATGTGTTTGGTGTAGTTTTGGTTGAATGTTGAATGCATGTTGGTGTCTTTTTGGTTGTGTTTTTGTTGTTTGTTGATTGCATGTTGAATGCATGTTGATGTTGTGTTGGTTGTGTCTTGGTTGCATGTTGAAAGCATGTTGTTACATGTTGAATTGGTTGCATTTTGGTTGCACGTTGATTGCATGTTTAATGTGTGTTTGGTTGGAGTTTTGGTTGCATGTTGAATGCATGTTGTTACATGTTGAATTCGTATTGGTTGCATTTTGGTTGCATGTTGATTGCATGTTTAATGTGTGTTTGGTGTAGTTTTGGTTGCATGTTGAATGCATGTTGTTGCATGCTGATTGCATGTTGAATGCATGTTGGTGGCGTGTTGATTGCATGTTTAACGTGTGTTTGGTGTAGTTTTGGTTGCATGTTGGTTGTGTGTTGTCATGGTTTAATGTTGGTTGCGTGTTGGTTGTGTGTCGGTTGCGTGTTGGTTGCATGTTATACTCATTCATCTCGTTATTCCTTCAGAGAGCTGCTCTGACAGCTGGAGATCTTAAAGTTTGTGAGAAATTTTAACCAGAATGTTGTAGTAAAGCAGGGTTTAATCATGTTATCTGTGTCTGTATACAAATGAAGTTCAGAGGTGGGTGGAGTTATGGAATGTAGTGGGTGCGGTTAATGTGGTTATGTAATGAGGGCAGGGTTAAAGATCATGTGGGTTAGAAACATCAGAGCTTAAAGCTGTTTCAGTTGCTCAGTTATACCTGTGTGAAATATAATTCATACTGTAACAAAGAATCACACTCTGCTTTATTAGTTCTGTTGCATAGTGGAAGTGTGTCACGTCACGAGTCCTGATTTACTGCTCAAGAAACATTTCTGATTATTATTAACATTGAAAATAGTTGCGCTGCTGAATATTTTTGTGGAAACTGTGATACATTACCATTCAAAAATCTGTAGTAAGAATTAAAAAAATATATTCATCAGGGACTCACTAAATTGATCAAAAGTAACAGTAAATACATTTATAATGTTACAAAAGATTTCTATTTCAAATAAATGTTGTTTTGAACTTTCTATTATCAAAGAATCAAAATTATATCACAGAATTTACAAAAATATTACGCAGCAAAAAGTCTGATCTCAGCATGATCTTAGTCTTATCTCAATGTGATCTCAATGTGATATCAGCGTGATCTCAGTCTGATTTTAATGTGATCTTAGTCTGATCTCAATGTGATTTCAGTCTGATCTTAGTCTGATCTCAGTGCGATCTCAATGTGATATCAGCGTGATCTCAGTCTGATTTTAATGTGATCTTAGTCTGATCTCAATGTGACTTCAGTCTGATCTTAGTCTGATCTCAGTGCGATCTCAATGTGATATCAGCGTGATCTCAGTCTGATTTTAATATGATCTTAGTCCGATCTCAATGTGATTTCAGTCTGATCTTAGTCTGATCTCAATGTGATCTCAATGTGATATCAGCGTGATCTCAGTCTGATTTTAATATGATCTTAGTCTGATCTCAATGTGATTCCAGTCTGATCTTAGTCTGATCTCAGTGTGATCTCAATGTGATATCAGCGTGATCTCGGTCTGATTTTAATGTGATCATAGTCTGATCTCAATGTGATATCAGCATGATCTCAGTCTGATTTTAATATGATCTTAGTCTGATCTCAATGTGATTTCAGTCTGATCTTAGTCTGATCTCAGTGTGATCTCAATGTGATATCAGCGTGATCTCGGTCTGATTTTAATGTGATCTTAGTCTGATCTCAATGTGATATCAGCGTGATCTCAGTCTGATTTTAATATGATCTTAGTCTGATCTCAATGTGATTTCAGTCTGATCTCAGTGTGATCTCAATGTGATATCAGCGTGATCTCGGTCTGATTTTAATGTGATCTTAGTCTGATCTCAGTATGATCTCAGCGTGATTCCAATAGAAAACCCGTCTGCTCTGACAGATACACAGAAACATCAGTATTAATTTGAGTATTTGTGCAGTACTTGAACTCGTATATAATCAAATTCTGAAGAGGAAACAGTACTTTTTACTCCTTACTAATTTTATTTTGGCGTGAGAAGTGCTTGTTGTGTTTTCGCAGCTTTCAGTGTTCTGGTTTGATGGTTTGATGTTGTTGTTTTTGGCCTGAAACACGTTTTTGTGTCTCTGCGTCACTAGAATGTGTTTTGTGTTCTGATGTGCTGCATTTTAACAGGTGTTTTCTGTAATTTTCTCAATGTTATTGATAAGTTTCATTCTATTTGTTGTGTAATAATAATGAATTTTAATTAATAATGTGATATTTTATTTTTATATGGTATATTATTTATATTTTGAGATATTAACTTGATATTTCTATATTTATGTATTTGCTCTGAATTAGTGTTATTTTATCATGTTTTACTGGCCCATCACAACACAATCTAGTCTGATTACACACTCTTTAAGAAACGTACGGCAACATTTATTTTATTCAGCAGCGTGAGTGATGATAATACTGACACACGACATTCATGAGAATTAAACTTAATGATACATTTAAGATGCTGATGAACCGCATTTAAAGCAGTTAATGAATGTTTTCTCTTGTTTTAGTTTGAATCATTATTATTGTGATGAATGACGTGTGTGGCCTGTGCATGTGAACGTCTGTCAGTCCTGAAGAGAATGTGAAAATACACACACATATTCACATATGCTTACTGTCACTGTCTGTCAAACACTGTAAAGCATCACTTACAGCAGAAATATAAATAAATAATGTGAGTGTTACCATAGTGACAGCAGAGATGTGGAGGAATTAGCTTTTTTAGTTTGTGTCACACGAATGTGATGCTGCTGCGACCCTCAGTGGAGCCTGAGATCTCAATCTGATTTCAGTCTGAGCTCTGTGTGTTCTCAGTGTGATCTCAACATGATCTCAATCTGATCTCAACATGGTCTCAGTCTGATCTCTGTGTAATCTCAGTGTGATCCCAAAATGACCTCAGTGTGATCTTAGTGTGATCTCAGCGTAATCTCTGCTTAATCTTAGTCTGATCTCAGTGTTATCTTGGTCTGATCTCAATCTAATCTCAATATTATCTCAGTCTGATCTTAGTGTGATCGCAGTCTGATCCTAGTGTGATGTCAGTCTGATCTCAATGTGATCTCAGCGTGATCTCAGTCTGATCTCAGCATGATCTCAGTCTGATCTCAGCATGATCTCAGTCTGATCTTAGTGTGATCACAGTCTGATCCTAGTGTGATGTCAGTCTGATATCAATGTGATGTCGGTCTGATCTCAATGTGATCTCAGTCTGATCTCAGCATGATCTCAGTCTGATCTCAATGTGATCTTGGTCTGATCTCGGTCTGGTCTCAATGTGATTTCAGTCTGATCTCAGTGTGATCTTGGTCTGGGCCCGTATGTATAAAACTTCTCAGAAATGCTCTTAAGAATAGTCTTAAGCTTTGACTTAAGTGCCAAAAAATTCTTAGTAAAAAGTAGGACTTTTCTAAGAGTAGGAGACTTTTATAAAGATGCTAAAAGCAACTTTCAGTAAAGTCTAAGACTGATTCTTAAGTGTTGACTGAGGTGACACTTAAGTGTTGTGAAGTAAGGACTACAATGGTGTCAACACAATATGGCTGACCTCGACCTCTGAATCAGCCAATAGTGAGCCTGCTCATGTGAAG
>JAFVLL020011520.1:14791-62291 GCA_021397915.2 Tor tambroides
TTGACTAAAGTTACTAAAATTAATTTAAATTTATTTCCGGGTCTTTTTTTTTTTTTTTTTGTCTATTTAAAGGGCATTTTTTCCTAACAGTATTAAATGCATGCATCATCTTTCATATCAAATTCTTACATTTTATTAATAATTTCACTTAATATAATAAGACACTATAGGTTTAGATGCATTTACACAGTTTAATGAAGCTGAAATGTAGCATGAATGCATTTACACTACAAAATTATAACAGCATGCATGGTTATGAGCTTGGTGTTTTAAATCAGTTTTTTTTTTTTAAATATCCAAATATGAAATGTTGGAAAAAATGCAAAGTAAAGGTACTTTTAAATATAAGTAAACCGCCAGTAGGTGGCAGGGAGTGACTGTCTTAATGAGTGAGTCATTGAGGCAAAAGATTTGTGCAGAAGGCTGATTCATTCAAGAATAAAGCAAGTGCCTGTCTTTGTGATTGGACCACTGAATCAGACTCAAATGAGTAATTCAATAACGACGAATTGTTCAGTAACGAAACACCGCTGTGTTGTTCAGAGATGCGCGACTGTTCTGCTTTGTTTTGAACTATTTTCGTTAACCAAATCGAGCAAAAACAGTCAACAGTGACAATATTGTACTGTAGGCCTATATTAACTACTCTTGTATAAAATCAATGTCAAATTTACTTGGTTTTCAGGGAAAACTGCACTCTCTTGGTCGTGACACATGTTATAAATATATAAACTACCTTTTTACTGCAGTACATTTCTTGTGTGTGCAGTTGATTTCTCCACGAGATAGTTTCACATACAGACAGGCTGTGTGAGCCTCAACTGGCGCGTCCTTGTTCCTGTCCATATTATCCATTATCAATCGCTGTTTACACTAAAAGTAATAAAATCAGAATCATTCTCGCCGAAATTTCCGTGCTTCCCTAATTAGATGTTTTAATCACGTTTGTTGTCCTGTAAGGCAAGAAAAATTCTTTCACTTGCTCCTTCAAAAACTCTAGCTACTTGTCCCAGACAACCATAAATGTCGAGCTGTGTTACTGTATACAAAATTAAGCCTGCCAGAGTGGCTAGTGGGAGTGACCTTGTTACCTGCCACCCCTCATTTGGCGGGTTGGTGGGTGTTAATATCAAGCTCTGGTGACATATAGCCTATGGTTTTAGCAAAGTGTGGGTTTCCCTTAATTTTGAGTGTTTCCACTGTGAAGTGAAGCGAATTCGGATCATTTAAAGTGCAAAGAATCCATGAGAAAACCAGCGCCCACTGCAAGTGATTGAATCAGTTAAAAACCATTGTCATTGGTGCTCCTCTCCTTCTCTCAATCTCAGGTAAAGGTCAAGCAGAAAACGCGTGGTCACGGTCATGCCCCCCACCCGCGCTCCCGTTTCAAATGAGGTCCCCACAAACCCCTGCTAGATTAACACAAGCAACACCGACAAGAACCCTCATTAAGAGCGTCTGCCAGCGGCCACTGGGACAGAATAAACCCCCTCCATCGCCCCCAGCAGCATCTGTTGAAGCGCAGCGCCCGGTATATGCGCCACATGGACACATTAAAAACCTATTCGTCTTTCAAGTGCTCGTGGCACCACTAATAGCCCCTCATAACCCACATACCGATTTAGACCGGGCACACAAGTGCTCCCACGACGCCGGGTGTCCATTTAAACAAGCCCAGTAATGACAGAAGGGCGAAAGAAAGAAAGGGGTCCGCTCGGCCATAAATCGTCGTTTATGTGCCGGACACGCCGTTTGCATGGGTTTCTTTGGCTCCCCACTAAATGAATTCACAGTTGCTGGGTTGCAGAAACCTCCCCCTTATTTACAGATATATACTACGAGAAATCTAGCTGTAAATTACCCACTATTCCTTCCTGCGGCAGGGAAAATCGTGTCACCTCCGTGACTGGAGTAATAAATTTTGTAGCGTGAAATGGGACTGACTGACCATCTAAAGTTAACACCTGCGTGTAAAACTTTTCTCTTTAGGTGTTTCCACGTTAACTAGTCCAGTAGAAGGTGTCGACTAAAGAGTGAAAGCTTACACCTTCTTTTGTTTTAACTACTGTCATGACAGGAGATAAGTTGCTAACTAATAGTAGTCTCTATAAGAACGGTTCTACCAGTTTACATTTTTCCGTTTCGTTGTTGCATTTTACAGAGTTGTCACTATAAATAAAAGTGCAGATGGTTTTGAATTCATGTAAACATTTTTGCACGACTAGTATAAACAGGTGTCGACGAAATGTTCAAGTTTACACCTTGCAGAACAATCTCTTTTGTTTTAACTGCTGTCATGACAGAAGTTAAGCTGGTGACTGAAGCAGCTCTGAGGGCTTCTACACGTTCTCACAAGTTAAGCAAGAACGTTTTACAAAGGCTACATTGTTTAAATGGCATTAAGACGGAAAAATACTTGGTGTTGAGCAACTAAAATTCATGCCAATCTAACTGGAGCGTATCTGAAGGAGAGGCAGTGAAACAATAAACAGCTGTAACTGTGGCGGCTACTGTCGTAAAATTCCTCAACTCACACCGTCAATGAAATGTGGCATTTACTAGTCTGGCGACATTGATGCTCGTAACTTCTGCAGACTCGTGATTATCCAATAAGGGGCTTGTCTGCGTAATAGCGCTTAACAGCTTTCTTTCCCCCTGCGAGAGACGTTTCAAAGCCGTCCTTCAACGATTTGTGCGAAAACACCAGGCGTTTGACTATCTCCAACGCAAAGCTCTTCTTAAATAAACGGGGAATAAACGCCGTGCCCAATGCCTTTAGTTGCGGCTCTTACCTTTTGTTCACGGAATTCCAGTAGATGGGCTCCATGTTGGTCGCCGTGATCCCGAGTAAATCCACTAAGAATATCAGGAGAATTCCCAATCCATTTTCACAGCCCCGACTCGCCATTTGAAATCCCGAATTCCGTCTGTTTACTCCCATCAAAGCTGTGTGGGATACTCTCCCAGAGGTTGGAGATCTCTGGACTCGGAACAAAGCGTGTGTGCTTCAGGTGAATCCGTCAGTGTGATCAGGAACAACGTGTTTTGGGAGCCTGCATGGATATCTAGCTACTAAAACACACACACACACACACACACACACACGGGAGGACAGATTAAACAAAGGTGCAGTCTGTGTGGATTTTAAGGAGAGAATTCCACAAAAAACGTCTTTAGGGAAAAGTAAAACTCCGCCGCAATTTCAATTCCCACAGCCGTTTTGTTGCAGTTTTCCTTGCAAGAGTTTACTTTTCCAGTATTTCGTGATGCTTATTGGTTTTTTTGGGGGGGGGGGTTTCCGCGGCTTTCAGACTGGACCTATCTTTCCCATTCCCTTTTCACTCCCACTTCATTCTGTTTTCCCGACGAATTAGAACGGGAATGTGATGGTAGATGGATGATGGTTTGGGAACGAGCTTTTCCTCGCCTCTTCAGAAGAACATGTTGATGCTGGACAGATCTCGCTGCTTCTCTTTCTCTCCTCTAGTTCTCCAATTGGATTTTCCTGCTTGCCTCCGAGATTCCAATAATTCCGCATGCACTTGAAATGTTGGGCAGCAAGCAATCCGGATAATTAGCGCAAAGATAGCAAAACGAAACTAATCAATGCAAATTAAAAACAAGAATATCGAATGGACACAAATTTACAAATGTGCCGAGACTGACAAAATTATTGCCAGATTTTCCAGGGTGGAAAATATATTGCAATCCTTATTCATGGGTCTCGGTTGCAGGGTATTTGAGAATGTGCTCGGATGTGGCAAGTCATTAGATAGTTCATTTCTCGTCTGTCCTGCTTGGATTCTCTCGATGTGTCTCTCTCACTGGCTGCAAATCCGACTAGTGAGACTTGTTTCTAACGCTCGGCGCACACTGACAGACTGAGTTGTTTGAGAAAGAGAGAGAGAGAGAGAGAGCAGGAGGGAGGGGGAAAGGGGAGGTGTGCGCGCTCGAATAAGAAAAATCCCATCTTCCGGCTGGAGTGCGCACTAACGGAGCGGATTTTTCTTTGGGGGATTTGTTTTTTTCCGCATGTAGAGGTGCTATTAAATCACGTCAGTCACAAACACATCCATATACCATGCAAACATATTTCCCAACGCTCATGTAAAGGATTCTCTGTATCTATAAATAAATAATACCAGTCTCAGAGCACGTAAATTTTTGTGACTGCTTCTTTTTCCGTTTGATATGATGATCGTGATCCCTGGCACCCGATCACACCGATCAACGCTGTGCATTCAGAAGCGACGGCTTACGGAGCTACAGCGCCCCCAGTGCATTCGCTGGTAACGGTGCATGTAATAACATTTCATGCTGGTGGTAACGACACTAATGACAAGCTTAGTAAGATATGCAGCAGATAAAGAGCTTGTTTAATAAATATCTCTACCGTCCAATTGAAACTGCAATGATTTTCAGCGTTCTGCGTATGTGAAAAATCGGTAATTAATTGTGTTTGTATGCCTGTCTATTACATCTGAAACCGACAATTAGGAAGTGTATAATGGACTAAGCGCTGCTGATGGGACCCAAGGCGTTAGGGCGGAGGAGTAAAACCTTGCCTACACTGACACCCGGCGGTGAAGTAATGCTACTACAGCCCACTAACGCTACTGCAAATTTTGGCGCCCTTTTGGACAGCCATATCAATTTTATCTAATATTAATATAATTTTATGTAATATTAATATAACAATTATAAACGATTAATCCATCAATTTCATCCATCCATCGATTCATTTCACATTTATTTTATATTCTACTGCTGTCCCAATTCATCAAGACTTTAAATGGCATTTTAAAAATGGCATTTAAAGCAGGGTAGCTGATATATAGCTAGGCTTTTTAACGACTAGCAAACTAGTCTAGTTATTTTTTATTTTTTTTAAATATTGTTTTTTACCTGTAATATGTGTGCCTATTTGTCATTAAGGAATCTTCCTGTGAAAGGGCAAATATATATATATATTTTTCATCCAGTGAAAATGTCTAGTATACTGTACATTTGGATCAGTGAGTAACAATACACAAAATGCATGTTAATGTAATTAAAATAGGCCTAACAATAACAATGTGTACGCTGCTCCAGGACATTATTACATATTTAATATGTTGTTCATCAGTAGTGTCAATCACTACGCTACAATAATAGGGTATTAAATATTCAGAATTATTTAATACAATTTTATCTGATAAAAATATTTGTTCAACATAGTTTTAAATGCAGACAGAGAAAATATGCTGTACTCACTTTTATCTTACAAAGCTGCAAAAATTAACATTTTGATATATCATTATAAATTATACTTTTTATATACTGGAAATACTGGAAATTGTTGCATTATCCCCCCCCCCCAATTTATTATGTAAGTGTCAACACATTTCATAACTAAAAAATAGGTTGTAAAGTTTTCAATCTTGGGACTGAGGAAGATAAATGTATGAAAGAAAGATGTTTTTCATCATTTCTAACCACTTTCAAGCTTTTGCAGTTCACTTAAATATTTCTGCAGTGCATCAAATATATTTTCAAATGACACATATTCCTACAGTTTCTAGAACATGTTAGACAAATGCTTAAAATGATTTTAGACAAAGTACAGCGTGTACTGCAGGACACTGCTGTGACTGCTATATCATGTCAAATACCCAGACGCTTTGATGTGAGAACACTGCCATCACAAGATCACAGTTAGGAGGTGATCTCATCAGTCTGTGTCGCAGTGTCCGTGAGACCTGGCTCTCTCCCCAGTCTGCGCAGCTTTAAGAGGTAATCAGAGTGGAGGGAGGAATCAGTCAAGTCCACAAACCGCCTGTAGCTGGCCTGCACCCTCTGAAAGACAGGAAGAGAGATGGAAGCACACAAGCATGCTGACTGAATTTTAGTTAGACAGGTGCAGTTAGTTCGACAGGTGGATCATCGTAATGACCAAAGATGGAAACGTCTTCAAGCAAAAGGTCAAATGTCAATGCTGTTGTCTATTAAGACAGGGAGGAACACAGACTCATGGGGGGGGAAACAAACTAAGCTTAATAAGAACCAAACGTCAGAGGACGTGCTGGCACGGGAAAAGAGAAAGTTCTGTTATTCCGTCATTTTGTTGCAGGGTGTTGCAGATGCTGGATTTGAGCAGGTCCCTTTTTAGAGCTGTTCATTTATTCATGATGACCTCATTACAAGGGCTGACCTTAAACTCTGCTTCATACTGAATGCGCTCCCTGCAGGCCTGCTCCAGACTGTCCCGCAGCTGCTGTATCCTGGAACACACATGCACCGTCATGCACCATTTCAGAACATTATTTAAAAAAAAAAAGTGGTGGAGAAACACAGTGTTGATGTAGACAACAAAATCTATATATTCTACGATTCTTGTAGAAAAGGGAGAAGGCAGAGAGATACAAAGAGAGAAACATATGAAATTTACAAAAGGTGGGAAGGAGAAAGAGAATAGCTGAGATGCATCACAACAGGAAGCTGGGGTGAGCAGGAGGAGTGTTTCATGTGTATTTTTTCCTGTTTTGTAGCTCAGATATCTCCTCTTCATGTCTATCCTGTAGGGCCCGTTTCTCTCTTTCTGCCTTCATGTCACACTCCTCACGAATACTTCTCTCGGCATCCTGCACACACCTCCTCACACACTCCTGAGAAACAGAGGAAAGCAATGAACAAGGTGAATGACTCACAACTCTACTTGATTCTGATTGGTCGGGTCAGATTTTAAACTTCGCAAACTATTTACATAAAGTAGTTAAATCAGATCAGTAGTAACTGTTGATTATTATTGATTTGTGTCTGTCTGATTTGCATACAACAGAACCTGATGCAAATTTTCACTATGCACATCACTGACAATTTCATGGGAATTAAATTAAATATGCTTCTTTATTGTGTATGGTGTATGACTAGTATAGTTTACCATGTCATACATAATTTAGTAAACGATAGCCTCTATTGCACTTGGTTTTACCTGGCAAACCAAGTCATGCATGCTCTGATTTTGCATAAATGTCTGTATGTGATTTTTGAGGGGGCATACAATTCTGAGAATTTAATGAAATGAAAAAGGATTGTTTCCTCAATTTTCAGCCCTACGATATTATCTCAGTGAAATATTCTTTGATTAATGATCAGTTCGACGTACTTTCTTGCGAAAGCAGCAAGAATTTGGTTGCAGAAGCAGCACTTCGATCTGTTTTTGCCGCTTTCCGCCATTTTCCCACTGAAAATGAAGGATCCCATAGTCGCTCTCTCGTTTCATTTAAACACAACTTCCACCATCTTACCGCAGCCAAATTCAATTTTAATATCGATACATTATTGTTACAGTGTTCATTGTGTTGTGAAACAGATTGTTTTGAAGAACATCCACGTATTTATTTTATTTGTATGGTAGCCAGATTACCATACAATGTCAGCAGCCAGTCATTTTTGCTAAATAAATTGACTGGTACCATATCCAAAAAAAAATTCTGCATTCTATAATTATACATTGGGCCTATCATACTACATTTTTACATTGTCTGAAATAGTGGCCCATGCGCAACTCAATTTTGTCAGGGTTCCTAGTGGTTGCTAGTGTTTTTAGGCTGATTGAACATGGTGAATCAAATTTGGGCATCTGGTGAGTGAAATCACTCTGATTGGCTGTTCAGCTTATGCCAGGTACCCACCTTTTTCCTAACAAGGCTACTGCATTTTAAATTATGGGAGGCATTTCCGGTTTGGGGAAGTTCCACTCAAAAAGACTGCAACAAATCTTTTCAAATCATAAGTATGCACTAATCCTTACTGTGCGTTCACACCGCCGCCGGCGAGAGCGTCAAAATTCGCCCTGGCCGACCTGCCAGCAACGCTGTAGAAAGATTCGTGGACGCTCTGACGTTCTGACGTAGATCATATGCTTGTCTTGTATTTAAAGGAGCCGCAAAGCAAACAAGCTTGTTGATCTTGTGCAGACTGACCACAAGTAGGGTATAAGTTAACCTCATGAAATATTTTAAATGTGAAAGTGAGAAATTGATCGATGGAAAGAACTTTATTGTAGTTACATGTTTGCTAACAAAATAAACCAATTAAAAGCCATTTGTGTGGTGTGGATTTGTTTTCATGGTTAAGTGCTAGTCTAATTTAAACATTATAGGAGACATTTAGTAGCCTTGGTCTTTAATAAACATTAATTTGTGTGCAGCCTACATTACAAACGGTCCAGATTGAAGTGTAGCCTTAATGCAATTGGTCAAATCGGTGCTGTTTTGAGCAAATGAATTGCATTCCCGCTGAAAAACAAACATTCTAGCGGGAAAATGTCCCTTATAAATAGTGTTGCGCGCCTTCTTATCAAGTTATGCAAACAAGGACACATCATATATTATCGGGAAACCCGCCACAGCAATAATTAACCTCTCATCCATATTGCTTGGGAACTAATGTGGTCGGAACCAAAGTTTACAGGGCTGCGTTCTCTGGAATCCTCTCAAGCGGTGGACTTCTACATTCCGATTGGTTGCCGCCGAACCGCGTCATAGCTCATTACCATAAAGTTGACTTGATTTCAACTCTCCTCGACTCTCTCACCGTCCAAGACGCGCTGCGCCGCTACTCGCCGCCGGCTCACATTGAAAATGAATGACTTCCGGCCACTTTGACGCTCTCGCCGCGTCCGGTGTGAACGCACGGTTATCCGTCATTTAGACTGAAAGGGGTGTAAATTTTCATTCTTTTTCTATTTTCAGAAGTTTGGATGATAATTTAACATTTGGTATATAAATGTGACGTTATATAGGGTAACAACGATTTCTATAATAGCTCTTTTCAGCCTGCTGCATTATTTTCTTCCTGATTATTTTCATGTTTCCTTTGTATTCCACTGTAAGTAAATGAAAAAAGACAACACTATACTTTGTGGAATTTGTGGTCTGTTCTCCCGATTTAATTTATGATATAAACCATGAATATTTCCCTGGAATGCAGTCAGAATCTTTCATTTTTCTCCCCAAATCCTCATTTATTTCCAGGTTTGTTTTCACACGGATGCTGTAAAATGTAATTGTTACAAAATATAGACTGATATTTAACACATCCGTAATATTGCTGTGGATAGAAGGAGGATCTTTAGGAATTATTCATGGTATGTTGAAAGTAAATTGTTAATGCTTATACACTTTTAAATTTCCTTTTAATTATGGGTGGTTAAAGGGTGAGTAAAATAATGTCACCTCATTGTACCCAGTTTTTGAAAATGCTTATTGTGTTCACAGAGTGAAACTTTTGCTGATTGTTTACAGTGTAAATGGAAGTTACTCCCATAATTTGCGCAAAGTGTTATGGGGTGTAAGAAAAAGGGGGATAGGCCTTATGTAGCTCCGTCCCTTTCCAGCACTGTGCTGATTGTCTTCTGTATTCTGTTTGCATTTCCACAGCCGGAAGGTAAAATCATACAAATTTATGCACGAACCGCTTCTTTTAATAACATCCTGGTCTGCTGATATTTATGACATCTGCCTCGAACATTACAATACTCATGATGACTTTCGTTAACTCTACAATATTTAAATTCACTTCATCGAGTGAAAATCAGGCCTAAAATTTTGTAGTGATACCTGGCATTAGAGAATCACTGCACAAGAAGTAAAACTAAACTGAAAGCAAGCAAACGACAGTCAAAAGAGTACACCCATGGCTCTTCTAATTTTACATCTACAGCATCATTCATATTCAAATTGGTAAGCAAGCATTTCTTTGTTTAGGCTATAGTTTGTATATCCGCAGTCCAAGTTTGGCGTTCCCTTTTTGAATGACGAATACAGACTACTGCCAGCCGCTGCTATAGGCAGTTATTTCCTCTCATAAAGACACAGAACGTAAGTGCCAGTTCGTTGTTGGCTGTAGTCTTTGCCATGTGTTCAAGCACAACTATTTGTCCCAGACACAGGAGACGTGAAGCGACAACACAGTCGGATTTCTTTGCCGCTAAAGTGTGTCACAGCCAGTGTTGGGAGTAACACGTTACAAAAGTAATGCATTACAGTAACGGATTACTTTTTGCTGTAACGCAGTAGTGTAAGGCATTACTAATCAATTTTCAGTAATATTTTACTCGGTACATGTTCAGTAACTCTTGCGTTACAACACACTTTTAGCCCAAAATTTAATTTAATTTAAAGTCGGGCTCCCGACTTTTTTATGTCTCTGCCGGGCCTCAGGCCAATATTCACGTCATAGTTCAGACGCGGGCCGGTCCTCGGGCCTGTTTTAGGCTTCTCCTTATCTTTATGTTTTAGACATCCATCAATTATTGATGAAAAAAAAATTGCCACTCTGGTGGAAACAACATGAGTCTGTGCTGCCGCGACTGTCAAGAGAGGCTCGACGGTGTTTAGTGTCCGGCAGCAGCAGCGAGCCGTCAACACAGCTAAAGAGTTCTGCTTCAAATACACGCAATAAAGCTTGCCGGGGGAAGTAAGGATTCGCCATCTCCTCATTGGACGCGCCTTTAGAGAGAAGTGCATCTTCACGGATAACGATTATATTAAAGAGTTTTTGTTTTCGTTTTTATTTATTTCGTTAAGTAGTAATTTAAAGCTTTCTATAAATATATCTATCATGTCTGTGAGGCATGTATTCGTTGTCTTTCGGTTCATTTTTGTGAAGCGCTCTTGTTCAAGATAAAAGCACGACGTTTGTTGATATTGTGAGTGCACACAAATAAAAGTAGACCCTTTACAGTTCCGAATGATGTATTACTCTTACCTTTATGAGCAAAAATTATGGCGTAAGTTGTTTCCATTGAAAAAAATTGCAATTGATTGTGCTGGTGCCTCCATGTCCTGCGCTTTAGCTTCCACTCTCCGCACAAACTACTGGATGCAGCGCACATTTATTTAGGTTTAACGTTTAAACATTGTTATATGCTTGAACTGTTTTAGTATATCTATAGATTTTATTTTAGGCAAGTCATGATGATTTGAGAAGGCTAAATTGATCAAACATAATGATCAGCCTGCGGTCTGCCGCTGCCCGCTTGGTCATTACTTTAAGAAAGGAAAAAACTTATTTAATGAACAAAAAATGCTCCAAACGGTTTTCTAAATGAACTTAATAAAAAACCTAAACGAAATATAAACACTTTGCTATTACATACAAAACTGAACTATTTTAATAGCTGAAACATGAGCCGTTTTGGGGTGGGGTGGGGTGGGGTGGGGTGGGGTGGTGAGTGAGACGGGCTCAGGTCGGTAATTCTGATAAACTGTCGGACACGGGCCAGGCTAGGGCCTGGCTAGAGCCTAAATCTGAGGGCCGTGCAGGGCTCCAGTACATTTTGTCATTTTAGAATGTTAAGTTCTACTTCTGTACTTATTTTGGTGAAAGTAACTCAAAAGTAATACAGGAGTCATGTAACGCATTACAATTCTGAGACAGTAATATTGTAATGTAAGGAATTACTTTTAAATAACAGTAATAAGTAATCTATAATGTATTACAGTTTGGAAGTAACTTGCACAACACTGGTCACAGCCTTTATGAAACTGACCTTAAGGTAGGTCATCCCAATGTTGGTTTATCTGATTTGGGAGGCAAACGTCCAATAATAATCATAGACAAACAAGACCACAGACGCACACACCTGTGTCTCTTCTCGTACAGTGTGTATTATTTTCTCTCTGGTCTCCTCTGCTTCTTTGTGCAGCTGTTCTTGCAGCTTCCTGCAGGCCTCCCCTACGGCCTGGACCTTCTCTTCCTCCATCTGAGCCCTCAGGCCTTCACAATGAGCTCTGAACTGGGCCTGTAGTTCGACCTGGAGCTCTCGCCTCATTTCAGCCTCCAGCCTATCCCTTGCTCACAGGGCCTCTTCAAAACTGGCCTGCAGACTCTGGGGAAGAAGTGATGGAGAAGAAATAAAGAGAGAGCAGAACAGCAAAAAGAAAACAGAGGAAGAGAATTAAAAGCGAATGGGGAGGACAGAGAAGGATGAATTAAAAAAAGGAGTGATGAACAGATGATGAAGATATTGGGATGAAACCGGAAAGTGGGAGATGGAGAGGTAGAGAGAACACAAGGAGACAGCGGGCGTTAGGGAGGGAGAGAAAGAAAAGGATGGATGATCAGTGTTGGCAGGGCAACTGTACTGGGCTTTTGAAGAGGAGAGTCATCTCTGAGTTTGGCTGCTGCTTGCTTTCCCTGGAGAGCAATTACACAAGCAATTACACCCTATTACAAAAGCTCTTCTCATTTCTCTGACACAATGGCAAAGCTTTGACTGCTACTGGCGTTGGAGTAGCAACCGGATCATTCATTAAATCTGACACTCGGATGCAACGAGGAGAGAAGTTAAGGATTACGCTGCTGCTGCTGGACAGGGAAAAAGAAGTTGAATTAGAAGCTGACTCTTTTTATCAGAAAGTTTTAATCAAGTCCTAATAAAATCTCTCCGGACTGCTCCCCAGGAGACTGAAATATGGCTTTTTGAATTCCAGGAGACAGTGTGTTACAGTCTAATATGTCTGTATTAATTACTTTTTTGACATGGTTCGCTTGAGGATTACAAATATTCACCTCCTCTTGGAGTCTAAGGGCAGCGCATTTCTCCTTCTCTGCCAACTGCTTAAATTCCTCCATGGCGGGGGCGTCAGGCTGCTCCCGTCCAATCGCAGGCCATAAATTGACCAAGTTTGTGGCCAATTTTAGATGGTCATCTGTTCTAGCATTGGGAGATGACCATGGACATAACTGTTCTCCTAGTTCTGAAAGAAGACGTGGCTTAAGCATGAAAATCAATGGTTGAAACAGGTGGCAACTGATCGTAATCTTAAAAAATACATATGGCTGTTAAATAATATGTTATAAATGAAAGATCTTATGCATGCCTCATGAGGAAATGTCTCAGATGCACATAGGAAAGAAAAACCATAAATGTTATCTCTAATATCTCACTCGTTTATCCTGGACACTGACAAGATTTAATGGAGAGCAAATGAAAACTTTGGTTTAAGTCTTTCCACATGTTTCTCCTGTGGAAAAAGACCCACATGTCTCCTCCTAGGGTGTCAGAAAGAAAAGTTTCAAACTGTGCTCAGATTTGCCAAGATACCAAAGTCAGCAATGTAACAAGAACAAATTCTTCCAAGACTAAAGTATGTAAGAATTTTTTTGTCCACATTAATTTACAGTTCTATACATGTAATGCCAACAACTGTCATATTTGTGTCAACTTTTTATTTATTTTAAGGAATTTCAGGAGAAGCATCAGACACAATTAATACATAAATGAAACATAACCAAAACATTTATAGGGATAGTTCACCCAGGAATAAAAATAATGTCATTTCGTTCTAAACCTGCATGATTTTCTTTCTTCTGTGGAATATTAAAGAACACATTTCTGAAAACTTTTTTTTTCATCCACACAAAGTCAGTGTGGTCCAGTGTTTTGCTTTTGAACAACAAATTCATGAAAGTTGAGAGTGAATATAATTTTCATTTTGGGGTGAAATATTCCTTTAAGACTTTGAGTGAAATGTCTTTTTGAGTTCTGAAAGAGCAACTTCTAAGCAAGTAGACTTTCCTTAGGGTGATATACATGTTTTTGTTTCTCTAAAATACATAATCTTTCTTCTTGTGCATGAACTCAAGTATAAATTTGACTCCTCTTTCTACATTTCTGTATTTGTTAGACAGAAGTCCAGTAGCAGACACTACGGTAGTAAATGCCAGAGTCATTAGGCTGGACGTGGGGAGGTTGATGGCACTGATTGCTCTGTGTTTTGCTATGGTTGTATAAGGCAGAGAATGTTCTGTGCTGCCCTTCAGAGAATTCAGATTACACTACTGGAGGAGAACCTAAATGTGACCTGGTACATACTAATGAAAGCTTGAAGAGACCATATGTTTGTGTAGTATTAAGGCTACACTCACCCAGAACGTGTGTGTGGAGCACTCTCTGTGTGCTTAGAGTTGTCCTGTTCACCATCTTCTCAAGAGACCTCGTGTCCCACATTTCGTCTTCACAAACACTGCACCCTTACTCCACACAGAAGCACCAGAGATTGGCTCTTAAAAACTCGCAATTTCCTGCCCTCCACCACGTCTTGTTCTCTTTCGGGATTTGTCTTTTCTTTCAGCCTTTGACTTGCTGATGGTCGCTTAGCAACATGGACAACAAAACAACAGACTGTGCTGCTTAGCATTCAAGAATGATTTGATCCAAGAGATTTGAGACAAGATGCCTGCCAGCGTGTGTGTGTATGTGTGTGTGTTTGATTGTATGGAAGTGTTTTATGAGCAGCCTCCCACTGCGCTAGTCATTTGAGATGTTTTGCTTCAGGGTTCATGCTCATTTGTGGGTCACATTTTTTGCAATATGAAGAGCCCAAAATGGAATATAATGCCCAAAATGGAAGCTCACAGATATTTTGAATCCAAAACATACGACAAGATGTAGCAGAAATATTCTGAAACAAATTAAAAAATAAACCGAAAAGCTAAAATGTACATTAAAAGAAACATTATTTTTAATAATAATCATAATGAATTAAAATAGAATTAAATGAGTTTTACATTTTCTAAAAACAAAATAACTGTTGCGTGCCCATGCAAAAGTTGCTGCCATGATGCTAGCTGTCCCTACGGCAAATACCCACTGGAGTGCCACAAGGCTCAGTACTTAGACCCCTTTCCTTCTCCCTTTACATCAAATCACTTATCCTCACCTCTAAAAACCAGGTATCCTCACAAATCACTGCATATCTGGTAAGTATTAATGCCTGGATGAATGCCCATCATGTGAAGCTGAATTTATCAAAAAATGCTGTTCATCCCTGTGAAGAACAAGCTTTGCCAAGACCTCATCATTCTCTCTTTTCACCCACACAAAAAGCAAAGAACCATATTACACTCAACAACTGCCTGTCACTTGCACCCACGTACAAGTCAAGTCACATTTATGCTTTAAATAATAGTTTCAAAGCAGCTTCACAATAATAAACAGCAAAACAACAATGACAAACATCTTAAAGAATTAAAGAAATTCTGCTGTAAAGCAGCTCTAAAAAACACATTAGTGTCATTATTGTGCACAATTCAGTTTAGTGTTGATTCAGTTCAGTTCAAAAACTGTCAATGCTGCAAAATCCATCCATTATTAAACAAATTCAATTCAGCTGTTCTGAACTGTGTAAAGATCAATGGCCATAACAGAAATATCAGATTTGTCCAGCAGAACATCCACCAAGTCAAACTTTTTCTTAGACATGCACATTCCTAAAAGATTTTATCGTCAACATATTATTAATATATATATTTATATAAAAAATGTACCCCCCCCCCAAAAGTCCACTTAAACCCTACTCCTTCACAATCAACTGCAAGCTTGCATACATTTTTGAAGGAAATCCTCATAATCCAATAAACAACAAAGTCCCTGCCCTACATATTTTTCTTTTCCAATAATCTATTTGCAATCAGATTGTACATAATACAGAAGAAAACATCTAGAGTTACTTCCATTTCACCAAGACTTTTAGATTTAAGAACTTTTTTAATCTTTCAATTTTTAAAAATGTTCTTCACACAAAAGTTGAAAAAATAATTTAAAAAAATTAAGAAAATGAACTTCATTGTTAAGATTTGTACTGAATTTGTTGTAATACAATACTGTGAAAAAACATGTTGCTCTTAAGAAAATACTTGCAAAATGCTTGAAAAAAATGCACTTAGGAACATCCTTACAAATTGCTTAGAATTTATGTTAAGAACTTTCTCACTTTAAGAAGACTTCTGTGAATTAGGCCCATGATTGCTTTGAAAATCCGCATGATATCTAATGTACACAGCACAAATACAGGAAGTTCCCCACCTAAGTATGAGCAATAGTAATAGTGATTACTACTGCCTTTAAAAACCATTAATTACAGAAAAACTGTGACATTTTTGATGCAAACATGTTTATTAATCTTTTCAGCCACAGTGATCTACCTGTTGCAAATGGTTCCTCTGAGCAGAAGAAACCACAAGCAGACCTGAATGATGTGGCTTACAATCCAGAGAAACTGTACAAAAAAGGTTTGTATTACGCATTTGTACAAACAACTGATGCTTTCAGCAGTGAATGTGATATGCTATTCAGCACTCTGATTAGAGCATGTTTGGCAAGCCTGAAACATTCAAACCCACTGCTTTAAAGAGTAAATTACAGGCACAAAACACACACAAGGTAAAGCTGTAAAAAGTGTACATTTGTAAAAACGCACACCATTGTGTCAAGATGACAGCTAACATTAGAATATGCAAAGGCTCTCTCTCTGACACATACACAAACAAACAAACACAGGTTACTATAAAAGGGAATGCGCAGCCTCAGCTAAAGCAACGAGGCCCACTGAGAGGCAGGAAAACAACCACATTCACACACAATGAAGCAGATTACTGGCTTACAAAAATATATTCACAGCTGCCCACTGTAGCTCTATGGCACATTTAACATAAGATAAACTGTCTCAGTCCATCACACACAGCCTTCCCATAGTCAAAATCATCACATACAGGGATTAAACCTGCTCCTGAAATAACTCTTCTGCGTTCACTGACAGTCCTTAAAGTAAGTCCTAGACAAGGCTCAACGTGTTTCCTGAAAACCGGCTTTACATGGTGAAAGGAAAACAAACCCAATGCAAATCGGAAAGGCTGCACTGCTGCATCGGAAACCTGAGAGGCATCACACTCCAGCGACGACAGGGCATCCTGAAAGCATTGCTGGTAAACAACGTAAACATCAATTTAGGTACCCGTCCAAACAAAATGAAATCTATGAATGAATTATTCATATTTCAGATCAGTCTTCCAGGTGATCTGAATCATAATTTGCTGTCAGAACCGGTTTAAATTCAATGGATTTTGGAGGATTTCAGTCTTGATTTTTACACATTCATTGATTGAGGTTTACAAACCCAGCAACATGCAAAGAACAAAAAGCCTGGAGGATTTTAAAAAGGGACTACAATTAAAATTGATGCAGAATTACAATCTTACCACTCTTCACCTAAACAATCATTATAGGTTTGGCAGTAGATTATGGGTCGTCAGGAGGGCAGTTTTACAATCAAAAGATCTAGCTCTCAGTAACTGCTGGCTCCTCCTCCTGCACCCTCTCATTGGTTGAGCCCAATGGGCCGGCCCACCACAGCACCAGAGCGTTGTCCTGTCGGACGCCATTTGATGACATCACATTCCCCTCGTCTGAATCAGACTCAGATTCCTCGCTGTCAGATGGCCAGCAGAACTTACGCTGACCACTGGACGAAGCCACCAATGGCATGAAAGGGTGCACGCTGTAGAAATGAGAAAGTTGGCAAAAAGGGGGTAGGTAAAACAGGGTTCCTGCAGGATTTTTAAGCTCAAATTTAAGACTTTTTAAGACCTTTTTTAAGACCTGCACAAATAAAATTAATACCATATGCGCGGGGTAGGGCAATGTCTATGGTAAACTATTAAACTGTAAATTACTGTAAAAAGCATGATTTACAGTTCAGATAGACGTTTTCACAAAAACAAAAAGTTTTATAAAATGATACACTTCACATTTCAGCCTTTAAACTGTCTTTTAAGAAAAAGTATTTATTATATTAATATTATTCTTATCGATCCACCAGTTCACATTTACAGCTCTGCGTGTAACATAGGTCATTTTCACATTGGTCTGAACAAAAACAACCCAATGTTCCTGCCAATCTGGAGGACGCTGCAGTTCTAGGACTGCATAGGACCCTATTTTTTGGGACAGTGCCATCTATTCCAACAGAGGAGACCTGATTCAAACATCAAACAAACAGATGCAAAGACTAGATCCATGAAACTATTCATTTTCATCTTTCCATCTTATTTTTAATGTAAGCTAGCATGCTAGCATGAACTTGAGCGTGTGAGGGGGTGTCCGCAATCTCCATTTAGCCTATTAAGCTGTGCAAAACAGTTCATTGTGCTGCTGGATGTTGTAAATTAGTATTTGTATTCAAATTATTTTACATTTATTAAAGTACTAATAATCACACTAATTTGTACCGCAATTGTTTTACCATTTACTGCACTTTAAGTGGGTCACACATCAGACGTGAAGCGCTGTGGCTAATAAACTGAAGTCTTGCACATACACAAGTCTTTCTTTCCAAGAAAACTGAATTTAAAAAATAATTTCTGACTGGAAAAATAATTTATATATATATATATATATATATATATATATATATATATATATATATATATATATTTAAATAAATAAGGTTAAATATTTCAAGAGGGTTACCAATGGGTATGTTTAGGGTTAGGAGTTGGTTAGGACAATAATTAAGTGTATACAATTAAACAACTATAATTCCTTAAAAATAATAATATACAGAATTGAATAGCAAGTGCTATAAAATAGTATGAGCCACTAATATTTAGTCATTTAGCAGACGCTTTTATCCAAAGCGACTCACAAATGAGGACACTGGAACCAATCAAATTCAACAAAAGAGCAACGATATGCAAGTGCTATAAAGTCTCATTTAGCCTAACGCAGTACACGTAGCAAGGTTTATTTTTTAATTATATAATAAATACAAAGAAAACAGACAGAATAGAAAAAGAATAGAGCAAGCTAGTGTTACAGGCCTTTTTTGCTTTTGTTATTTGTATAATAAATAAAAAGAAAACCGATAGAATACAAAAGATTAGAAAAGCTAGTGTTAGTTTTTGTTTTTTTTGTTTTTAAGAAAACAAGCAGTAAATGAATAGAGTGCAAGTCTAAAAGGGACAAGTTTTTATTTTTTAAGAACAGAATTAGAATAGAGAGTGCTAGAGTTAGAGGGTCAAATAAAGATGGAAGAGATGTTTTTAGCCGTTTCTTGAAGATGGCTAAGGACTCTGCTCGGATTGAGTTGGGCAGGTCATTCCACCAGGAGGGAACATTTAATTTAAAAGTCTGTGAAAGTGATTTTGTGCCTCTTTGGGATGAACAATAAAGCAACATTCACTTGCAGAACGTAAGCTTCTAGAGGCACATAAGTCTGAAGTAATGAATTCAGGTAAAGGGGTGCAGAGTCAGTGGTGGTTTAGTAGGAAAACATCAATGACTTGAATTTTATGCGAGCAGCTATTGGTAGCCAGTGCAAATTGATAAACAGAGGTGTGACATTCTTCATTCTTTCTTACATTCTTTTTGGCACATTAAAAATTAATATGCTGCCATATTCTGGATTAATTGTAAAGGTTTGATAGAACTGGCTGGAAGACCTGACATAATAGATACAAAAAAATAAATATAATAATAATAATAATAATAATAATAAATAAAAATAAACTATAGGGTCCTAGAAATCTGGTTCTGAAACTACAGCCTCCAGTAATGCATGAATACCCTACTCACAACAACAGCCTTATAGAACATGCACATTCATTCTCAGCCAGCAGGAGGCGCTTTCGGAACTGTTTCCGCGGTAACAGCAGAACACAAAGCAGCGCAGCACCGGACTTTGAATCATGCAGCGCTCATATTTATTTATAGCCTTTTGAAGTTTTATCGTCACATTAAACTGTATCGCGATTCTGGTCTGTACCCAAATTTAAGACCTAGAAATCATAATTAAGACTTTCTAGTACAATTTAAGACTTTTTATGACCTTAAATTTGATACAAGTAAATTTAAGACATTTTAAGACTTTTTAAGGACCCGCGGGAACCCTGGTAAAATTAGCAATGTTTACTCATTTGCATTTAATTATTTAGCAGATGTTTACATTTCTGTAACACATTTTCGTGTTACAGATGCGATGCTGACAAATTGATCATATATGTCCGTAAATACATTTACACTGCTACAAAAAAAAAAGATTTCAAACAAATGCTCTTCTTTTTTAACTGTCTATTCTTAAAAAAATCACAAAATATTAAGCAGCACTACTGTTTTCAACAGTAATAATAAGAAGAATTTTTTGAGCATCAGATAAGCATATTATAATTTCTAAAGGATCTTGGAGTAATGGAAAACACTTATTTTTAAACTGCAATAATATTTTTAATAATAATGAATCCAGCCTCTGTGAGCATAAGAGACTTGAAAATGTTTAAAAATCTTACTGACCTCTTTTTTTTTTTTCAACAGTAGTGCATGAATACCACATGAATTGATAATATGCTTTTTAAGTTCTTAGTAAAAAGTACAAATTATAATTTCTCTAATTTTAATAAATGTATTTCAGAGGAGACTAAAGGCTGGGTAGGGGACAAACCCAAAACACAGAAATTCTGCTGCAAACTTAACCTTTCAGTACTCCTAAAATTAGGAAAATGAATTACAGAGCCACAAGAAAAAAGCTGAAGTGATTATCCATAAAAGCTATGATTTTTAAAGAGCTTATGAACTTTACATTTTATATATCACTTTAAGTTCTTAATTTCATACATTTTATAAATGTTATTTAAATTCTGTTAATTATACCTGATGCCATTAGTACAATCAGTGTGCGCCTGAAACTGCAGCAGAGGTTGTAGTGGCTCCTCGTTCTCATCAGGTGGCGCTGTGAGGGTGTCCCACACTGACACCACACCATCTGTGTCCCCGCTCAGTAGATATCGGCCAGATCTATTTCAGACACATAAATATCAACATCAGCAAAACATAATTGGATCTAATTACTATGCTGTCATTTTTAGTAAACTGGTATATCTTTATCTTACTGGTCCAGGTCAAAGTAGATACGCTGGTTTGTATTGACGTTCCTGTGCATGGAGAACAGAACTTGACCCGGATCTCTGAGGTCCCAGCACAGGATCTCTGAATCCTGAAAGCAGTGACACATAACATTAGCTGGAGAGTTCAAAACATGCAAACAAATAACAGCGTTTCTGATTGGTGGATGTATCTGTCATACTGAATTTGGCTATATAAACCTGTGAGGGACAGAAGTACAGCACATATGAGCCCACTGACCTTGCGGCCGCCCGTGTACAGGTGATAGCCGTTGGGTGAGAACAGCAGGTGTGTAAGGCCTCCGTGGTGTCGAGCGGGCAGCAGAGCCAGCAGAGAACCGTCCTCACAGGAGTACAGGCCGGCCGAACGAGAGTACGACCCACAGGCGTACATGGACTGGCACGAACTGAAGGCAATACAGGAGATAATGCCAGTCTGACCCTGTTTCTTGACTTAAAAAAAACAAACAAAAAAACAGTAAAAACATGAATATTGTAAAATATTATTACAATTTAAAATGACTGTTTTCCATTTGAATATATTTTAATGTTGTGTATTCCTGTTACGGCAAAGCTAAATTTTCAGCAGATATTACTAGTCTTTAATGTCACATGATCCTTCAGAAATCATTCTAATATGCTGATTTGGAATTCATGAAAAAAAATTTTATTAACATTGATGAAAAAAAGTTGTGGTACTTAATATATTTTTTGGAAACATTTTTGATTGAGATTTTTTGATGAATAGAAAGTTCAAAAGAACAGCATTTATTAGAAATGGAAATCATTTGTAACATTATAAATGTCTTTATTGCCACTTTTGATCAATTGAGGGCATCCTTATTTAATAAAGTACTTAATTTCTTTAAAAAAAATTTTTTTTTTTTAAATCTGACCCCAAACTTTTGACTGGTAGATTATGTATATCAGCTGCTTGGTATGTGGCTCATCCAATCAGAACATAAACATGGAACTACATTATCAATTTTACAATATCATTTTTGAGTCTTTTTTGTAAATAAAATGTTACATAATTTAAAGGTTTTTATCTAATCAAGCCAGATATTTTATGAAAAAAAGTCTCTTTTCATTCGCATCCAATTTTAACTGAACACTATAATATAATTTAATATAATATATTAGGCGGCATCTTTCAACCCTTCATCACTCTGAACAAAGATCTTTTGTGTCACATCCAGACCAATAATTACAATAGCAGTGTTGAAACTCCATAAATGAGTCAGTCACTACAAACATGCTAAGATAATTATATCCAGAGCCACTGTCTAGATCAGAGGCATGCATGCCGTGTTAGCTTAATCAAGCCAAATATGTGTTTCCCGCCATGAATGTGTTTGGAACGAATCCACCCAAACAAACAAAGAGAAATGAAATAGGATTACAGGCATTCCACACCCATGCCAGACGTCTTAATGACCCCGATTAAGAAGCGTTTGAAGAGTGATTGATGTAGCGGTTATTCCTCTACAAGAGGGACCCTCACCCATGGTGGGCCTCTGCTCACAGTCTCTCCCAGGACGGTCGGTGTGGAAGACCCTGACGATTTTGTCAAAGCCGCAGTAGAGCTGAGAGCCGTCAGGAGAGAAACACAGCGAATGGGCTGCTGTCAGCTCATCCAGGTGGTTGTAGGGTCGAAAAGATGCCCGGAGGTCTCCGTAAAACGCGTCCCATATGTGGACGGGGTTGTCTCGGCTACTGCTGGCAATGCTGAAGGGAAAAGAAAAAAGAAAACTGGAATATATAGCAAAATCTTAAAACTTTCCCCAACGAAATCTATTGTTTTGGGAAAAACAAGAGATTGCAACATCAGACTTGACAGTCAGACTGGCTTTCTTTCAAACTCACAACACAAAAGACCCATTCACAACAGATAATCTAACAAATGAAGAGCAAAAAAAATTTTGAAGTGAAAGACGACGTCTACTGCTAGATAAAAAAAAAAAGGAGGCATATGAGCGCATGCCATTCAAAAGTTTGGAAAATCCCTATACAAGAGGTTTTGGTATATCAGCATGAATCTTTATTATTTTGTGATGACTTTGCATTGATAAGGGACAATACAATGAATTAAAACAGTTTTTACCTAAATTCAAGTTTTCAGAACATTGAAAAACACTAGAAAAATCCTATGTTTATAAACCATCTCTGTGCTTTGGGATGGAATAAAACAATGTAAGTTCTCATGTGAAAACTTAGATGATACAATGTTTAAATACAATGCTACGATTTTACTGTAAAACCGATAAATTATCGGGATCCCAGCAGTCTCCTCTGTGGGATTTTTTTTTACCAAATTTTCAAAACACTTAGAAAATGATCAGCAAGTCACAAGAATTTTTTGGTCACATTAATTAATGCTTGGTGAAATTTTGCAGAAAAAATCCAATTATTCCAACAGGTTTGCATAAGGGTGAAAAAGTTCCTTGTGCAGATTTTGTTCATGTTCAAGACTGTCATACAAATTGACCAAGCCGATCAACAGAAAGCTGCTTGTTTTGAAAATAACTTCTGTGTGCTGCGCCTTATACATCACTACGTTATAGAAAACAGACCTTTTATGACTAAATTGTTACATTTTGCATGTCTAAAATAAGTCCATTCGCATTCCCAATCGTAGGGATTCCTATTGAAATGACTAGATTTTGTGTGTGAAAATTCACTGCACAGCGGTAAATGTCACCACACCTTTAGGTACTTTATTAAGCGTTAATGTAAGTCACCATATACTGCCACTGAATTCAGTCTACTCAACCGGATATTTATTAAATTATCTCCACTTGTGTTTCACAGAATAATGTCAAATGGTTCGGAATAACACAAGGGTGAGAAAATGAAGTCAGAACTTCTATTTTTGGATGAACCATTTCCTTAAGTACAGATCCGTCGTTCTGTCTCAACAGGAGGGCAACATAGTTTAAAAGTGTATAATGAGAAACTACACCAAAATGACTTGAGTCGAGATGGAGGAAGTAAATGACCTGAATACTAAGCACCTCCCCTGGAGGGAACGGCCAATCATAAGTCAGAGATAATGATCAACCCCTGTGGACATTCAAGCTGCTCTTCAGCCAATGGCAGCAGTCAGAACATTACGCTACGAATGCCTAGAAGAGCTTTGCTCGGAAACTGCTGCGTTTCATAATGCTTCAGAAATACCTGTAAACAATATCACTACAAGCAGACACAAGATGACAGATTATTACTGAGCATGTCTCGTCTGACTTCTTTAACCTCATCCTCTTCATCTTTATGAGTTCTTTATGAAGTTTACAGTTCCGTCCTTGACCCACGACTTGTCATTCCTTCATTTTCTTTGTCATTTTCGGTCGCTGCAGGGCGGATTCTGTAATCCCAAACAACGTTTGATCAGAACTGACGCTGCGTGTGGGTGAAACAGCACATGCCACAGTTAACGAGCCCTCGTTAGTAACCTGCTGCAGCTATCCGTGACGACTGGCATTGATTTGGACTGATTTCTGTTCCATTGCCTTTTGTCCCACAAAAAACATAACCATCAAAGAGGACATCATTAAACGAGAACTGAAGCGACAGAGGATTGGAGAGGAAGAATAAGAGACCACTTACTTCCTCCCTAAACAATTCCAGCACTACTTTTAGTAAACCCTAACACACACAGGCACACACACAGAGTTATATACATAGAGAGAGAGAGCTGGGAAAAATAACATGTCAATTTCTGTGAAATTATTAGCACTGCATCAATTTTCACCTCCTGAAGTATCTATGCTAACGTCGTTTTTTCACAACCTTTCACTAGAGTAACATTATATGATCACACTTATTGTATAAATTGCGAAAACAAATGCAGAGGCAGTGACATTTGTGACCCTGGACCACAAAATCATCTGAAAGCTGAATAAATAAGCTTTCCATTGATGTATGGTTTGTTAGGATAGGACAATGTTTGCCTGAGATACAACTATTTGAAAATCTGGAATTTGAGGGTGCAAAAAAAAATCTAAATACTGAGAAAATCGTCTTTAATGTTGTACAAATGAAGTTCTTAATGCATATCACTAATCAAAAATTACATTTTGATATATTTACAGTAGGAAATTTACAAAATATTTTCATGGAACATGATCTTTACTCAATATCCTAATGATTTTTAGCATAAAAGAAAAAATCAATAATTTTGAACCATACAGTGTATTGTTGGCTATTGCTACAAATATACCCGTGCTACCACTTATTACTGGTTTTGTGGTCCAGGGTCACATTTATTATAATGGGTTTACGTCAATATTGTTTTAAGATCACTTAAGAGTTATTAATTTTTTTATTTTCCACAAATGTTAATAAATAATAAAACATGATAATTTGCCATTTATGCTTGATTTTTAATTGCACTTATGTTGAAGTCAATTCACAATCAATTATTTAACTCATACTAACTATAACTAACAACCATACAGTCATGGCCAAAAATATCGGCACCCTTGCAATTTTGTCAGAAAATGCAACCCTTCTCTCAGAAAATTGTTGCAGTTGCAAATGTTTTAGTACTCACATGTTTATTTTTTTGTTTGCATTGGAACAACACAAAAAACAGAAGAAAAGTCAAATCTGATACAATTCCACACAGAACCCAAAAAATGCACTGGACAAAATTATTGGCACCCTTAACTTAATATTTGGTAGCACCCCTTTGGAAAAAATAACTGAAATCAATGGCTTCCTGTAACCATGAATGAGTTTCTTACACCTCTCTACTGGAATTTTGGACCACTCTTCCTTTGCAAACTGCTCCAGGTCATTCAGATTTGAAGGATGCCTTCTCCCAACTGCTGTTTTGAGATCTCTCCACAGGTGTTCTATGGGATTCAGATCTGGACTCATTGCTGGCCATTTCAGTGCTCTCCAGCAGCACTTTGTTTGTTACCATTTCTGAGTGCTTTTTGAAGTGTGTTTCGGGGCACTGTCCTGCTGGAAGACCCATGACCTGTGGTGGAGACGCAGCTTTCTGACAATGGCCACTACGTTGCACCCCTAAATTCTTTAGTAATCATCAGATTTCATGATACCGTTCACACAGTCAAGGCATCCAGTGCCAGAAGCAGCAAAGCAACCCCAAAACATCTTTGAACCTCCACCATGTTTGACTGTAGGGACTGTGTTCTTTTCTTTGAAGGCCTCATTTCTTTTTCTGTAAACAGTGCCATGATGTCCTTTACCAAAAAGCTCTACTTTTGTCTCATCTGTCCACAGTACGTTCTCCCAGAAGGATTGTGGTTTTGTCACATAAGTTTTGGCAAACTCCAGGCTTGCTTTTTTATGCCTTTGTGTCAGCAGTGGTGTCCTCCTGGGTCTCCTTTTCATTCAGATGGTGACGGATAGTGCGAGCTGACACTGTTGTACCCTGTGTCTGCAGATCAGCTTGAATTTGTTTGGAAGTTAATCGAACAATCCTTCGTTGTAATTTTTCATTAATTTTGCTCTTCCGTCCACGTCCAGGGAGGTTAGCTACAGTGCCATGGGTTGTAAACCTCTTGATGATTTTGCACAGAGTGGACACAGGAACATTAAGATCTCTGGAGATGGACTTGTAGCCTTGAGGTGTCCATGTTTTTCCACAATTTTTTCTCTCTGAAATCCACAGACAACTCTTTACACTTCTTTCTTTCTCCATGCTCAGTGTGACACACAACACAAGTTGATCAACTTTCTCGTTTAACTGGTTGCAAGAATGATTACTATATTGCCCACACCTGTTACTTGCCACCAGGTGTGTCTAAATACAAATTACAGGAGCATCACATGCTTGAAAGCAATTATTTCTTACAATTTTGACAAGGTGCCAATCATTTTGTCCAGTCCATTTTTGAGTTCTGTGTGAAATTTTATCAAGTTTGACTTCTTCTCTTGTTTTTGTGTTGTGCGTGCAAACAAAAACAATAAGCATGTGAATACCAAAACATTTGCAATTGGACCAATTTTCTGAGAGAAGTGTTGCATTTTCTGACAGAATCGCAAGGGTGCCAATATTTTTGGCCATGACTGTATAATATATATATAATATATATATATATATATATATATATATATATATATATATATATATATACACACACACACACATACACAATGAATATGCACACACATATACTTACATAAATTTTATATATATATACACACACACATATATATATATACATACACACACACATATACATATATATATATACATAAACACATTTTCTGTACAAAATGGATGTTGTTAGGCACGGTGCAAAGATCAGTCATATTTCAGAGCCAGAACTAACAGTTTTATAAATGGATGCAATCAAAACCACTCAGTCGCTCCAGAGGGTTTCGCAGAAGGTACAGGAAATGTGAGCAGCCTAAATAAATACAATCCTTGAAATTTACATTCTGGGTTGAATCCAACAATTTCCGCCAGAGGAGGAGACAAGGCTCATCAGCACTGATCATAACAGAAGAGAAACACAGCAATGCTGATCCAGAACAACAGCAGCTTAATTAAACAAAACACAATCTCTTTAAAGACGTGCCATGTCTCTGGAAAGAATTAACTGGGCCACTTTGTAAACCAGGCAATGGAGATTGTGAAAAATGTGAGTGTGGACATCCGCAGTGATTGAAACTTGACCATGGTTAATCAGAGAATGTCAATCTTTTGGGTGAACTATTCCTTTAAAACTTTCATCTAACCTTTCCTGATAGCCATGAATATCACATTAGTCTTCAAGTATCAGTGTCGTTTTGTAAAGTGAAAAGCACCAGAAATATTGGAAAGAGCTTCTTCTGATCTTCCTCTAGATCAGGGGTCACAAACATTGGCATGTAGAGCCTGTTTTATTTTGTTATGAGCTGAATGAGAAGCCAAACACAATTATTCTCTGCAGCACAAACAGAATAAAGCATTCACACGTTGCATATCAATTTGGACACTGTTACCTGGAACAACCGTCCTTGGTACACGGAAAGATGGCAGCCTGCAGTTTGTTCTGCTTTTTTCCTCGCCTGCTAGCTTTCAAAACAACTACTGAGATAAATACAAAATGACCAGTATTAATGAGGGGTTCAAACCACCCAGCAAGCACAGTCCTTAACATTCCACACACAGACCGCAATGACAGTGATTCTCCAAACAGCACAATTAAGGGAAAGGCCTGTTCTTAACACTCTTCACCCAAAGGCAACAGACATTATGAAAACTAATATTTTGTAAATAGATACGCTACAGTTTAAAAGCCTGGGGTCAGTAAGATTTTTTTAAATAAATTAAAATTTTTATTTAGCAAAAACACACTTAAATAATCAAAAGTAACAGTAAAGATTTTTATATTGTTAAAAAACATTCAACTTCAATAAAATTCTGTTCTTTAGAGCTTTCCATTCATTAAAGAATCCTGAAAAAAATATATCACAGTTTGCAAAAAATTATATTATACTACAATTTTACGTTGCTTTCTGAAGGATCATGTGACACTGAAGACTGGAGTAATGGCTGCTGAAAATTACATTTTAGAATACATTAAAACAGATATGATATAAATAATAAGGATAAATAAATGTTACTTTAAATTGCAGTAACACTACACAATATTGCAGGTTTTGCTGTATTCAGTATTTTTGCTGTATCTCAGAAAAATGACTAGCCTTTTTGAAATAAAAATGACCAACCCTACACTTTTGAACGGTATATGTATGTGTGTATATGTGTATGTGTGTGTGTGTGTGTGTGTATATATATATATATATATATACACTGCTCAAAAAAATTAAAGGAACACTTTTTAATCAGAGTATAGCATCAAGTCAATTAAAATTCTGGGATATTGATCTGGTCAGTTAAGTAGCAGAGGGGGTTGTTAATCAGTTTCAGCTTCTTTGGTGTTAATGAAATTAACAACAGGAGCACTAGATGGTAACAATGAGACGACCCCAAAACAGGAATGGTTTTACCAGGTAAGGGCCACTGTCATTTTTTCCCTACTACAGTCTTTGAGCTGTTTTCCACTAGTTTTGCATTTGGCTAGGAGTCACTGTCACTACTGGTAGCATGGGGCGATACCTGCGTTCCCAGAAAGTGCAGTCAGTCAACTCCTCCAGGATGGCACATCAATCGTGCCATTGCCAGAAGGTTTGCTGTGTCTCCCAGCACAGTCTCAAGAGCATGGAAGGAATTCCCAGGAGACAAACCCAGTTACTCTAGGAGAGCTAAATAGGGCCATGAAGGTCCTTAACCATCAACCCAGGACCGGTATCTGCTCCTTTGTGCATGGAAGAACAGGATGAGCACTGCCAGAGCCTACAAAATGACCTCCAGCAGGCCACTGAGTGTGAATGTCTTTGACCAAACAATCAGAAACAGACTTCATGAAGGTGGCCTGAGGGCCCAATGTCCTCTAGTGGGCCCTGTGCTCCCTGCGGCACCGTGGGCTCGATTGGCATTGCCATTGAACACACCAGGAGTGGCAGGTCACCACTGGTGCCCTGTGCTTTGCAAATGAGCAGGTTCACCCTGAGCACATGTGACAGACGTGAGGTCTGGAGAAGCCGTGGAGAACGTTATGCTGCCTGTAACATCGTTCAACTGACCCCGGTTGGTGGTGGAGTCAGTGATGGTCCTGAGAGCATATCAACGGAGGGACGCACAGACCTCTACAGGCTAGACAATGGCACCCTGACTGACATTAGGAATCGGGATAAATCCTTGGACCCATTGTCGGACCCTACGCTGGTGCAGTGTTTCCTGGGTTCCTCCTGGTGCACGGCAATGCCTGGCCTCATGTGGCGAGTATGCAGGCAGCTCCTGCAGGATGAAGGAATTGATACCATTAGATAAGCCCTATACTGTGACACCAAATCCAATAAGAACACCTCCTGGGACATTGTTTCATACTCATCAGTACCACCAGGGTTGCCTCAGACTGTCCCAGAACCAGTGATGCCCTGGTCCAGATCTGGGAGGAAATACCCAGGACACCATCCATCGTCTCATTTGGAGCATGCCCAGTGTTGTCAGGCATGCATACAAATGTGAGGCCATACAAACTACTGAGTACTATTCTGAGTTGCTGCAATGAAAATTTCAGCAAAATGGATTATACATTTGGCTATGGACTAACTTTTGTTGATTTTAGAGGTGTCTTTGAATTCAGCCCTCTGTAGGTTGATAATTTTAATTTCCATCAAACGATGTGGCATCCTTTCATTCCTAACACATTACCCAGTCCATATCAGTATAGATATCCAGCATGATATTTTTCCCAATTGAGATCTGATGTGTTTTCAAAGTGTTCCTTTAATTTTTTTGAGCAGTGTGTATATATATATATATATATATATATATATATATTTATATATATATGTGTATGTGTGTGTAAACATATATACACATATATATATATACAAACACACATGTATGCACACACAGGTGCATCTCAAAAAAAATGAATATTGTGAAAAAGTTCATTTTTTATTTCAAAAAGTGAAACTTTCATATATTCTAGATTTATTACATGTAAAGTGAAATATTTCAAAAGTTTTTTTGTTTTAATTTTGATGATTAGAGCATACAGCTCATGAAAGCCAAAAATCTAATATTTCAAAATATTAGAATATTTCCTAAGATCAGTCAAAAAAAGGATTTGCAAAGCAGAAAAGTTCAAGTTCTTTAAAGTATGTTCATTTATGCACTCAATACTTGGTCGGGGCTCCTTTAGCACAAATTCCAGCATCAGTGAGGTGTGGCATGGAAGCAATCAGCCTGTGGCACTGATGAGGCACTATTGAGCCTTTAGCTCGTCTGTATTGTTGGATCAACTGTTTCTCATCTTTCTCTTGAAAATATTCCATAGATTCCATATGGGGCTCAGGTCAGGCAAGTTGGCTGGCCAATCAAGCACAGTAATATCATGGTCAGCAAAGCACTTGGAAGTGGTTTTGTCACTGTGGCCTGGTACTAAAGTCCTGCTGGAAAAGGAAATCAGCATCTCCATAAAGCTTGTCAGCAGATGGAAGCATAAAGTGCTCCAAAATCTCCTGGTAGACAGCTGCATTGACTTTGGACTTGATAAAACAAAATGGACCAACACCAGCAGACGACACGCACCCCAAATCATCACTGACTTTGGAAACCTCACACTGGACTTTGGAAACTTCACACTGGACTTCAAACAGCTTGGATTCTGTGCCTCTCCAGTCTTCCACCAGACCCCAGACCTTGATTTCCAAATGAAATGCAAAATTTGCTTTTATCTGAAAAGAGGACTTTGGACCACTGAGCAATAGTCCAGGGGTCTCATTTATAAACGTTGCGTACGCTCAAAATGAGCATATAATATGCATAAGCAATTTTAAACACACATATCCGGATTTATAAAAAATAAACTTGCCGTAAATATGTACGCACCGTACGGACATTCTAGACCATGCGTACGAACTCTTTTGGAGTGAGAAGTAATGAAGTAAACGATTTTAAACTGTGTTTTCATTTTGATATGCATTTTCAATAAATATTCCACTCTCATTAATAGAGATAAGCACTGAAATTACAAAAAGTCATTACGCAGAAGTTAAACAAAATTAAATTAAGACATATAGTGGATGCATTTAATCACTTTTCATGTGGCATCCTATGTTTTAATGACAGCGAGGAGTAGTATAGGCGCACAATTCATTTTTAAACTAAACTGCAGATCTCAAATTACGAGAATTTTTTTTTTTAGTGAGAACAATGATCATGATGTGCACTTACTTCGATATTATGGCAGACACAGCTGGATACGGTGGTCGAACGGTCAGTCCATTGTCCGGTTTGAATAGGACCAATGATAATATCTTACTGTACAACCACAGCTGCACGGACGTGTTGATGTCGTGTAAAGACATCTCCAAAACATAAATACCACTGTATTTGAAGGATAGCCTACCATTAAAGGAAAACGGTAAGATTTGCACATTTCCTTTTTAAAATATTTTCAGTAATTCGCCGAGTCAGACAATTGTATTTACACTGCAAAAAATATAGGCCTATTATATCAGCTGTTTCCACTAAAAATAGATGTTCAGCTTATGTTCACCTTATCAGCAAAACTGCATAAATTTAATTTGAGTTTTATAAATGAGACCCCAGTTCTTTTTCTCCTTATCCCAGGTAAGATGCTTCTGACGTTGTTACTGTTTCAGATGTGGCTTGGTAGGCCTTTTCCTGAAGACGTCTGAGCGTGTTGACTCTTGATGCACTGACTCCAGCTTCAGTCCACTCCTTGTGAAGCTCTCACAAGTGTTTGAATCGGCTTTGCTTGACAGTATTCTCAAGCTTGCGTCATCCCTGTTGCTTGTGCACCTTTTCCTACCCAAATTCTTCCTTCCAGTCAACTTTGCATTTAATATGCTTTGATACAGCACTCTGTGAACAGCCACCCCTTTCAGTAATGACCCTCTGTGACTTACCCTCTTTGTGGAGGGAGTCAATGATTGTCTTCTGGACCATTGCCAAGTCATCAGTGTTCCCCATTATTGTGGTTTCAAAGAACAAGAGATACCCGGTATTTATACTGTAGGGGTGGTCATATAATGAAACTCAATTGTAAATATTCTAATATTTTGAGATACTGTATTTTTGACTTTCATGAGCTGTAAGCTCTAATCATCAAACTTAAAACAAAAACAATTTTTTAAATGTTTTACTTTACATGTAATGAATGTAGAATATATAAAAGTTTCAATTTTTGAAATAAGTTACCAAAAAAAAATATTTTTTTTTTACAATATTCTAATTTTTCTAGATGCACCTGTACATATAAAAAATATATATATATATATATATAAAAAAAGTTATTAGTCAGTTATTAAAATGCTTTATTTTCAAAAATGTCCAATGATATTTTCATAGAAGCCTGATAAAAATGCTCTTTTAAAAGAAAAAATCTCAGATGGACTCAATTCATAATGTTTAAAAAATAAAACTGCTCTAGATGCTTTTAACTGCTGATGTAGGATACCTTGAAATAGGACAGACAGAAAAACTCACAAACATGTGTCTGGGTCCATAGAAGTCATCTTAGGGAACCAGCAGTAGTCATAGATGGTGTCTCCTTCTGCCATCTTCAGCACTGGACTCTGAGTGCACACAAACAGAAACAGCATTATGGGCTCATATCCTGCGTACAGAAAATCTGACTGCTTATACAAACTGTTTATAGATTTTATGTATATCAAGGGTTTGGAAGTACAGTAAAAAAATGATCCTTTCACTCCAAGACTTTCAAAATGAAGATGCTGGTATTAAAGGGATAGTTCACCCAAAAATTTAAATCCTGTCATCATTTCAAGTTGTGTCAACCCTGTATAAGTATCTTTTGAAAAAAAAAAAAAAAAAATTGTTGATGGTCCCCATTGACTTCCACAGTATTTTTTTCCACTATGGAATTCAATAGGGACCATCAACTGCTTGGTTACCCATATTCTTCAAAATATCTTCTTTTGAGTTCAGCAGAAAAAAACGAAACTCATACAGGTTTGGAATAACTTGAGGGTAAGTAAATGATGAGAGAATTTTCACTTTTGGGTGAACTCTGCCTTTAAGTAGAATCTACATTTAAATTGCGTCACAAGCCATTTATCATCTTGAACACTGGCCTAAAAATCAGTTCTACAAACAAAGGGAACTGACCATTTCAGAAAGCATATCCCAGTGGCTGCTGTACAGCTCAGGCGGGAGGTTATACACACGAAGAACATTATCAGCGCTGTTTGAGACAATGCAGGAACCATCCGGAGCCCTGCAGAGACGTCATAAAGAGAGATAGCCCATTAGCATCTCTGTGATACAGTTTACACTATACAGCCATCATAAACAGCTTGCTTTCATCAGTGATCACCATTTGCAGCCTCTGAGGTAATTCTCAGCAGTGTGAATGTACTCGGCCCAGGAGCCTGTCAGCATCTGAGGGTTCTGGCTGAAGTCGAGGCCTTGACTGTGAACACAGCAAAGAGACAGCACTGAACAGCCATACAACGACCAGCTGAAAATATCCCTGTCCCACTGCAACTGTCACAACGCATTTGTTCCCACCATGTTCTCTTTCACAACAGCTTATGATGAGCGGTACACTTACTAGCGCTGCTCAGCAGACTTGTCTTCTGAACCGTTCTTCTCAGGCTCATCTGCTCTGTCCTCCTCAGCCGGTCCAAGCGTTTCTCGGTTCTCTGCTCCGTTTTGACACCATTCCACGTCTCCTTCAACTTCCTCAGGTCCCATAGCCTGTCCTGTTTCATCAGTCTGATGACAGGCAACTGACAGAATCAAAATAACACGGACACCTTAATTGACAAGTAAAGTAAGATGCTAATTTTTGGTACTTGTATTTATTAACAGATTTTAGAAAATGTTAATTTTGCGCATTTCAGATTGACTTAAAATTAGATAAAAGGAAAATACGCAAAAAAAAAAAAAAAATCGATCAACATTTCCTCATCTTGTTGATCTAAACACATTTGACCTTCTTCCATAAGAAAATTCAGTATGTTGCATGATATAGCTCAATGGTTGCTCTTTTCCAAACAATTACAATAAATGAGGAATGAGGCTTTTTGAGCTTCAAAAGCATCACAAAATATGACTTGTGAATTTTAAGTCTTTTGAAGTTTTACAACAATATTCTCTGAAGCTCCAAAGCTCTATTCATTGAGATGGCGTGGAAAAGAGAGACCGATACATTTCAGTACAGGTCTGAAATTTCATCATTTTTAATGACATTTATGTTTTTGCATGAACTTTTTCTTAAAAAAACTTTAATGTGCACGGTATAGTATGAACATACAGAACTTAATGCTGTAGTTTTTATTTTATTGTGACAAAACACAAGTATCTGTTGTCCAAAACTTAATTTATATTTTTTCCCCTTAACATGCTACTAATTTAATTAAACATAAGCTAAATATTAACTTGCATGTTTGTAATAGGGTCAGTTATTCAGTGAAGCCCAGGAAATAAATAAATACAGTCGTCTGTATCATTTGTAAATCAAGACCTATATCTTCCTGCTCCAGTCGAGGCTGTTTTGCTGCTGGTGGTGCTTCCTCTTCTCCTTCCACCTCTCCCTGATGATAAGCCTCATGAGGAGGTTCTCCATCAGCTTCTGCGTCCTGTCCTGCACCACCATCACTGCTCTGAGCCGCACCGGACATCCCGTTTTCAGAGGTATCTCTGTGTTCAGTGGCCTGTAGAACATACACAATTCATATCATTTCAATCATGGATTTCACATACAGTGGCAGTGAGCGTTTAACTATCTCTGACAACACTATGCAATAAGATATACAGTATTTTCTATTTTGTTGTAAACCATATAATTTATATTAGAATCAGTAAAAACAGAGATATCACTTATATTATATGACTCAAACTCATTTATGAAACCCATAAATTTCCTACTAAATTAATAGTTTCTGCTATATGCATATCAAAGTTTCAAAAGAAAATAGGCAGAAAATCCAACCTTAGGAATACTTTATCTTTTGATCAACAAAATAATGTATAATTTCTAAACGATAATGAATAGTAATGTGTCAGGCAGCAACTTCTCAGAATTTTCTTTTACTGTTTAATAGTGTGTGTGTGTGTGTGTGTGTGTGTGTGTATGTGTATATATATATATATATATATATATATATATATATATATAGAGATATAGATAGTTCACTACAAAATTACATAATTTTATAAAACACTTTATATACACAACACATTTAATATAAACAATATATAACATTTAACAAATATTTTATTGTAAAAATTGTATTGTATTTTTTACAATAAGTAATTTCTACACACAGACATAATGCATCATTTTACATATAGCCTATATATACAAGGTAATTCGTTGTTTACCTCCAGAAACCACAAATGCTAGATTACATGGAGTTACTGTCCTAATAAAACTAATATACATATTGTAATATATAGAAAGTTTGCAGGTTTTTGCGGTTGCATTCTTAAAATTACGAATGTTTTTCAGTGTAACAGCATTTTGACTCGTCTAGCCAAAAAGAGTCACTCTACCTGTTGTGTCTTTAATTCGTATCAGTCGTGTCTTGTGCTCTGGGTCTCACAAATCAGATAAAATTCCTCATTGTATGTGTTTTACTAAACTCAGACGACAGTTTCCGAGCATCTCAACTATAAACGTGTTGCGTTCAACCTGCAAAACACAGAAACTCGCGCGTCTTGTTTGTAAGCACAGGGCGCCGCCATGCCTGCCTGCATAGCGTGCGTTGCCAGGTCACCTGACTCTCGCGATATTTGCGTCAAACTCCACTTCCACACAGATAAGACGTTTTGGACAAAAATCCAACATTTAATGCCAATAATCAGTATTTTACTACTTACTTTAAAATTCATGCATTGAATAATGTTTTTTTTTTCTCTCCCAGGTGTAATGTATTTGGTTTGACCTGTGAATATAGTGTTAAAAAAAATTACATTACACCAGGTACCACATAAGCTAAGACACCGTGTTTTGTAACAAAGGGTACATCTATATATATATTTATTACTATTTACAGCGCAATATTTAATTCTAATTTTTATCAGTATTTCAGTTATTCAAATGTTTTGTAATTTGTCCTTTGAAAAATGTTTAATATTATATACACTCACATGAGATGCACACATGCCATCAGTTGTTTTATAAACTCTTATATTTTATGTAAAGCAAGTTATGGAGGTAGAAAAATGGCAACTGACCCCCTATTTTTGTATGTCAAATGCTAAATAGAGAGAAAAGTTCACACACTTGCTTCATTCAGAAGTATTTATTGTTTTTCTTCAAACAAACCAGAAACCCCAAAAACTATTTACATAATGAATATTCAAACATTATTGTCAAAATGGTTTCTTATGACCTTTCTTGAATTTTATCTCTGGAAATTTCAAAAGACATCCACCTCAGATGCATGTGATAGCAAGGATGACTAGTATAAGATCTTATTATTTAGGATCAGCCAATGCCAGCCAAAGTTATTCAATTGATCACTTTAACATGAACACAGCTCTGTGACAGTCAATACAGTATTGTTGCTTCACACACCGAATCAATAAATATAAGAAATGTGTAATTTTTCATCATTAACATTTTAAAACATGAATTTTTGCATAACAGTAAAGACATTAGGCATCTCTAGTTTAATCTGACCTGCAACATTACACAATTAATCATCTTAAAAGGGCAATACCGTACTCAGAGAGTGACATGTGAAGCACCTCCACCAACCAATCACATCCTTTCTGATCTTTAGTTCAGTACCAGCTGAAGCTGACACTCAAGCATGTGTTAGTAAAAGTAATTCTACACAGCCACGTCTATTTTGAGCTCAAAAATGAAGAATTTTGACACACAATTCTGACCTGGAAACTTTTTTGCCTCGAGTATTGAAAATGCAAAGCAAAAACTGTTTTAACATTAGGGTGTATCATCATACTTGCCCAGTTACAACCAAGAATTAATTACACGTCTTTTGTGGGGATCATTTGTAAGGTTATATAAATCATTTCGCAGGTTCATAAACAATGTTTCAAGGGTTTCTTAAATAAAATCACACGCTATTGTGTCACAGAGCTAGTCTCGCTGACTGTTAACACTTTTTTTTTGTTTTACTCATCTTAAGTGTGCCTTAATAGGCAAAACTGAACTGTTAAGGCATGTCATAAAAGAGAGAGGAGAAAAAAATAAAAAAATCAAACAAAAACCCAACAGAGAAAGGGAAAAGGGTTAGGGTTATATACATTATTTACATGGCAGCCAGAGATGAAGTGTAGTGGAACTGTGTTAAGCCATGTCAGTGAGTGTGTGTGTGTGATCAACAATTCATTTTTTAGATGTGTGTGTATGCAGGTGTATTTCAGTTATTAATGTGTGTTGTGTTTAACCCTGGCTGCACTCGAGCAGAACTATTCTGTGCAGATTCGAGATCTCATAGTTCGCTGTTCCAGCATTCACAGTTCACTCCCTCCTCCTTGCAAGGAAACATGTTCCTCTAAGTAGTCCGAATATGGTGCAATGAAACTGCAGGCCTCCACTTCTTCCGGGGCTTTTAGTTCTTATCATGCAGTCATCATTTCACGTGCCATTTGAAATTCCTGACCTTGGGATCTTTCTCTGAAAGATGAGGACAGGAATTAAGGGGAGGTGGAGATGCAACACGAAGCACTGGAGAGCCTCCGCCTTCGTCTGAAGATCTGGAACAGCAAAGATCTAATCAAAACAGAGAAAAGGAGGAAGAATTAAAATAAACAATATGAAGAACATCACATCATTTAAAAAAAAAAATCAGGAGTAGATCTGAGTGTTTTTTTAAATGTAAAAACTTCAAATATACTGTTTTTGGCTAGGACAGAGGTGGGGAACGTTGATCCTGAAGGGCCACTCTCCTGCAGAGATTAGCTCCAACCCTGAAAAACCCTGGAAAAAAAAAAAATATACCTAACTGTTTGATTAGGGTTGGAGCTAAACTCTGCAGGGACACTGGCCCTCCAGGATCAACGTTTCCCACCCCTGGGCTAGGATGTTCTGGGGGTTGCCAAGTCTTTTTTTGTTAGTTAAACAAACCTTAACCTAAAGTGGCTCAACAGTTATTACTTTTGAAAGGAAAATGGGAAGAAAAATAAATAAATGGATGAAACAATAAATGAATGAACATATATAACCAAACAAACAAATGAATAAATTAATAGCGTTCATTACCAAACAGACGGTCTTGTATCACAGTAACCACTTCCAAGCCAAAGGTGAACTTCAGCCATGCAGTCAGCAGGTGGCGATAGAGCTGTTGGAGCTTATTGGTTCTTTATGTCCAATACAAAAAAAACTGTCCTACAGTCTTTTTTTTTTTTTTTTTCTCAGTATTTTTCAGTCATCAACGAAATAATCAATTCCAGTCCACAAAAAAACAACAAAAAAAAAAAATGTGTTGGCTAGCACCCTGGACCAAGCAGTTTAATCCTTTTTACATAACGGAGAACACTGAGTGAATCTGTTCTGAATCTCCACATTGTAACCAAGTTTGGAGACTGTACATATAGTCTTATATCTCAACATTGTTCAGTGAAAATCCTCCATGGGAAAATTCCAAGGATTTTTCCACAAGTCCCAATGTGTCTGAAACTTCCCTTATCCATTCACGGTAAAGCTTGCGTGATGGCGTTCTCAAGCAGACTGAGAAACAACCACCGTAAGGAGAATGAGTCTCATGCAAGGGCGTCAAAATCTCTCGAAGCGTCCATCTGCTGACAGAAAGCGGGCGTTCTGTCTGCGCTCTCCGAGCCCAAGTGAAAGTTCCTCACAGTTTTAAGCAAAGGAAAAGTGCATAGTGAGGGTATCAGGGCAGTGCTAGTCCCTTTGTTGTCTTTATGAAGATGATAGCCATGACACCCTGTCTGCCCTTAGAGAGGAGGGGAAGGGGAAAAAAAAGAAAAGAAAAATACAACAAAAAAATAAAACACGATCACACTGTCCCAGGAATTATCTGGCAGATCTGAGGTCATACATATATTCTTTTGTTGTTCTTCTCATCAACATCCATCACAGATATGTCCATCCAAAATTATCCACAAGCCAAAAAAATTGATTGGGTAAAAGGGAAAAAAGTTAAAGCATTCAATATGCATCTTACAGTACCAAGAGGTCATCTGTGCTGTCTTGATTTTTGCCTTCTTTCCAGGTACATAAAGCATTTCTTCTGTCTTGATGATCAATTTGATTCCATTACAAAGAAAGATTAGTCAAAGGTAAACAAACGAACAGAAGTTTGGTAAACACACCCTGTCCGTAAGATAAAGGTACATGAAGAAATCTTTGATGTAATTCCATAACTTGTGTTCCAGCGATCCAAGTTTGTTTCAGTCAACAAGTTATATAGGCAGCGCTCATATCCACATGCAAAGGAAGGGTCTGACGTCATGCCATTAAAGTCCCCCCGACAAAATGATTCTCAACTGCAGAATCACATATTCAATCACCACAAAAATAAAGGGGGAAAAAGCACCCACAAATGTCTGTGTGGTTTGTAAACAACCAAAACTCCAGTATGGAATAGAATCTCTCTTAAGTTCTCATTTTCATAGACAAAGTCTGTATGAACAGGATTGTAGAGGCAGTGTGTTTTTGTGGTAGCCTTTTCGATTTCGCTCCTGATGATGTCCTGCTGATTACGCTTTAATATCCTGTGTTGAGCAACTCCATCTACACCGTTACATTTTTGGAATACATTCAACATTTTTTTTTTTTTTTAAGAAGGAAAGAAAAAAGTACACAAATGCACTTCACATGGTGGCAACTAAAAAAAAAAAAATCCAAGGAAAATTTTCAAAACGAACAAAAAAGCAGCAGCCCCAAGTGCTCTTCCTTTGTAGTCCAATACTTTGTTTATATTCATAGATTCATATATAATCATATATAACATTAAAAGAAAAAATAAATCACCATCATTGTCGTCGACAACAACGATGAAGTAACAAAATATACAAACATTTTGTGCACCGCTGAGTGCACTTGCACAGTTTGTTGCGATCTTTTTTTTTTTTTTTTTTCAGCCAGAAATAGTCAAAACCTCAGTCACTCGAGAGCAAGAGAGTGGACAGAAAGGCAATGTTAGGTCACATCCTCCAAATATCAAACATTTTTCATCCAAGCATCCCCAGGCTACAATAGAACTGTACAGAGATAGGCTCTTGGTTCATAAGCATGGGAGGCATATGAGGGCGGAGCCATCCAACGGAAACCACACCCCTTTGCTAAAAAATAATGTCTCAATGGCAGCAATGAAGTCTAATCATTCGCCCTTTAGTTCTTAGGCACACATGTGGGGACAAAAAACCACACACACACACGCGATGCAGCGTACGTACCACAAGTAACCATTTCCTAAAGGTATACAAGATTGAGCTCTTCAACAACACAAACAAAACAATGATGCTAATGACATGTTCTTAAACCTCACAGAGGCAAAGATGAGGCAGCGGAGGCAGGAAAAGACGTCTCTTGCACTCCCCACCATGAAAAATAAAAAAGAGCTGGTTGGCGTAAAATGGGCTAAAGCTTTTGTGTTTGAATCTAGAGGTCTTTCTTTGTCGGGGAATTGAAGGGCTGGTGAAAGAGGATGTGTTGTGCCGTTGCCCCCCTCTCTCTGTCTGTCTTTCATTTATTCATTCATTCGTTCGCTCACATACTGCACATTTACAAGAGGAGTAATACACACAGTTCCTCTTGTACACAAGCATTCACATTCACACATTCGGTTCATAAAAAAAAAAGAAGAAAAGAAATTACACTGAATGACGAAATGGCCTCTTTTGATCATACGTCTAAGTAAGCGATTTAAAAAAAATACATTGTGCAGACTGGTATGTTTTAAACGCTCATGCGCACACACTCTCATTCGTCTCGATCAAACATGCGTGTATAGACATACACGCACAGGCACACAATCACAAAAATATTCATCTCTATTATATCTAACGCATTTTTTTTTTTTATCTTTTTAACTTGCATTTTATGTGAGTGCAAATCTTCAAGTTTTATAATCAAAGTTTTTTTTATAATAGCTTTACGTTTTTTAATAGAAACTTTATATATATGTATATAAAAAACAACAGTGTTTGTCTTTAAAGAGAGGATTTGTTTTTCTGATAATGTCTGAACTGAAACACGCAATGGTCCCCCAATCGCCACCATTTCCTCCCATCACAAACTCCAGTTCTGATTCAACACACACACACAGTATATATATGTGGTAAAATTTCTGAAGCATACCACATAAATATACAAGTAAATCTTCTCGAAAAAGAAAAAAGGAAAAACCTCTATCTTAATAAAGTGCATTAGTTTGAGTGTAAGGTGCTTAATGCTGTAAGTGCCAGAACTTTATCACCCCCCATCCCCCAAAAACACACACACAAAAATAAATTCACACCTGTTCCCTTCCCTGTTGAATTACATTCTTCTATTCCCAGCGCAAAACCCACCCACCCCAAAACTGATACCTTACTCCTGGCTTATCCCCAAACCCCTCTCCCTCAAAGCAGTGCACATTCGACTTGCGGAGTCTGATTAGGTGGACCCGCGGGTTTAAAGGCCTCGTGTAGCTATTGCTGTGGATTCAGTAATCCTCCACCATCTCCATCTCGTTTAGACCATACCGATCAGGGCCACCATGGAATGAGTACCCTAAAGAGATACAGACAGGGAAAGGAAAACTAATTCAATTTCAAATCCAGTTTTTGTAGAGGTTCTTTAGAGGATGAATGCCAAATGATCAAACAAATCAAACAGCCAACAGTGAATTAAAAGTACACTACCATTCAAAAGATTGGGGTTGGTAAGAATTTGTTTTTGAAAGAAGTTTCTTATGATCACCAAGGCTGAAATTATTTGGTCAAAAACACAGGGGGAAAAAAACAGTAATATTGTGAAATATTATTACAATTTAAAATATAATTTATTCTGTGATGGCAAAGCTGAATTTTCAGCATAATTACTCCAGCCTTCAGAAATCATTATCATATGCTGATTTGGTGCTCCAGAAACATTTCTTATAATCAAAGTTAAAAACAGTTGTGCTGCTTAATATTTTGTGTCAGCATTTCAGAATTCTTTGTTGATTTGAAGGGTAAAGAACAGCATTTAATTGAAACTGAAATCTTTTCTATCAGATCTGAACTGTTCACCGTCACTTATGAATTAAATGCATCTGCCAAATAAAAGTATTTTTATTAAAAAAAAAAAAAACCTTACTAACCCCAAGCTACTGAATAGCTTCTCACAGTTAAACAGAGCATTTCATTCCAGAGCAAACTTTCATTTCAGAAAAATTCAAACCCTTGTTCTTAGGAAGAAATATTTGGAAAAATGCAAATCCACTTTTAAATTATGCCATTTAAGTGCCACAAGACTTAAGCACAACATAACACAGCAAGTTCTAAATTGTATGCGTTTAATTAGCTAAAAAGTATGTCATTGTTTTTCAAAAATTCACTAAAAATTAAAAGGTTTTCTAAAAACAAGCATTGTGCTACACGGTTGTTTTGATTCAATAAAAATAACCAGCTGACAGGAGTCATTTGTTCAGGAATCAGACTACTCTGCTCATGCTGTATGTACAAGAGGAAAATGGGTTACCTAAGATGCTTGGGTCAGAGTGCAGCATCATGGGCTGTTTCTTCTTCAGCTTTGCTGCCTGATCATAGACCACACCCCCCTTTCCAGAATGCACTGCCTGGAACATTGACTGCAGGGTACTGGAGTTCATTCCTCGTACAGTATCCTAACAGACCAAAGGAATGTGAGAATGAGAGGCAAAATCTGATAAATGACAACTAAGACTTGGTTCTGCCCTCTGTGTCAAATAAATCACTGTCGATTTAGAATTTTACTCATACCTGCAGAGGGAAGTTGTTCATGCTAAGTCCAGCCATCTCTTTGGAGAGCTATAAGAGAGGAGCAAGGTTTTTATTAGGAACAGGCAAACAGCCCCACACAATGACTCTATATCTTCCGGTCACACACACCTGCTGCTGCTGTCTCTGGTGGTTAGCTTTCTGTTTGGCACGGCGCTCCAGGAACTGTCTGGCGAACTCTTTGGCTTCGACAGTGTCGCCCAGGTAGGAGCAGATAAAGTTCAACACCTCATACGGGGACTCCACCTCCTTCAGGTACGCCACAATGGTAGGCACTGTGAACAAAAACTCATGCTCACACTTTTGCTTTAGAAACTCTCGGGCCTGCAAGGCTAACAAGTGTGCGTTTCCTATACACGTCTTCTGTTTGTTTTTACAACCCGAGCGACGAGTCTAAATTACTTTCCACCATAATCGTCAGTTTCAGCAGATGTTGTCAAAAGAGAATATGTATTCCAGATTATTTTTTAATACAAAGCGACCCAAATGAGACAAAAGTTGGTGCGTGCAAATCCTAAAAGAGAGAGGTCTTACCATCCTGGGAAGAAGAGGAGTTATTGGCGGAGGTGTTGAGCGCATGCAGCATCTGTTCACACCAGGTGGTGAAGCCGTCCTGAGACTTCATCCCCTGCAGGAGCTTCAACAGCCGCTCCTCCTCCTCAGTGCGTTTACGGCTTCTAATCATGTACTGTTCACTGTAGAAACACACACAAACGGTTAAGCTAGAATTAACACTTTGGATTGTTTGAGCATAGTGCTAGTAATGCCAAGGTCACGGGTTTGATTACCAGTTTGATATACTTTTTAAAATATAAACAAGATCTTTCTGGTCATTAATGATTATGGTATAGAGATTTTTTAAAAAGTGGCATGTAAACCTGCGTCCGCGGTCAGGGGGAGCCGAGTCGGATAATGCTCACGTGTGCAAATGGTTAAGATAAGACATTAATAATATATTAAGATATTAATAAAGAAACATATAAATAGATACAGGGCTGCCAACTCTTAGGCATTCAGCGTGAGAGTCAGAATTCACTCAATGCTAAACGCCACATGTAAACACGATGTAAATAAGACATTATATTTGCAGATTAGAGAGATTCATTGATTATAATGGAACACTGTGAGATTGCAATAAATTAAAGTGAGTGACAGCTTTTTAGTGATTATATAGAAGCGCTATTTGCTCACTTTCTAGGCTATAATCAATTCAGAATTCGAATAAAAGTTTTGTTTTACGTGCTGCTAACAGGACAGGACCAATGGCCACATACCCTGTACATACAGCAAAGTTTCAGGAGTGACACACAGTATATCCCGCATCCCTCATAAATGTGGGATTCACTTTCGAAATAGCTTGTTTGCAATCAGGGTTAGTTGCTTAGCCTATATCCACCACCTAGATGGCAGACAAGTATTTAGCTGAAAAAACGCTCCTCTTTATAACATATGTTGTGATTTTCTGTTTATAATTTTCTCTTGTAATAGTGTCTAAACCAGTACAGTCTTTCCTCCATCTCATCCCTTCGGCTTTTCACTTCCTGCCCTCCATCTGAATTTCGCACGTCATCAGAATCACGTGACTGCAAACAAGCTATTGCTCTAGATATTGGTATATGCCACTGAAAAGATGTTAGTGGTTTGTTTTTACCTCAGTGAGGGACTGCTGCGGCTGTTCTTCAGCCCCATGTTGTTGCGAAGTGTGCTCTGGTTCTTGAGGGCCTCGTCCCAGACTCCCATTCCTCCTCCAGAGGGGCTGCCACCACCACCCACCTTTCCATCCAAAGATCCAGCCGCTCCCCACAACGAAGAGGCATCACTCCACTGTAGAGAGAGACACCCATAATGTATTTATTTTGATTTTCAAGACTGCACACCAGTGATGTTTGTGTGTGTGTGTCTTACCCTCTGCTGCTGCTGGACTCTGTGCTGTTGTTTGTGCATTCTTTCAGCCTCCTGCTGGACATCCAAGAGGTTGAGGGGCTTGGTCTGCTTTCCCAGCCCAGGGATGGGTCCTCCGCTCCAGCTCGACCCGGAGCCTGAGGAACCCTGGCGTGGAGCCTGCTGGAGCAACTTCATCAGCAAATCCTGCTGCTGGGAAAAAGAAAAACCAAGATATGAAGAAAGAGATGGAGTGTGAGAGAAGTACACAAATAACAAATAACACAAAAAAGAACACAAATAACTACTAAAACAAAAAATTTTAGTTTTGAGTTTGTAAGATTTTTGTTTTTGAAAGACGTCTCTAATGCATCTGCATTTATTTGATTACAAAACATAAATATTGATAAATATTAATATAATTTTAAATAACTAATTTGTATTTGAATTTATATATATATATATATATATATATATATATATATATATATATATATATATATATAATTTTAACACACGCTATAATACCTGTTTGCGCCTGTAAAGCTCCTCCTCCTCTCTCCTTTTCTGCTCTTCTCGCCTTTTTTCATCCCTCCGTTTTCTTTCCTCTTCCTCACGCTTGGCCCTGAGTTCAGCTTCTCTTCTCTCATGTAGCTGGAACACAATCCAATGCAATAAGAACAGGAGTTTGAGTTCAGTGCATTTCCTCAGATCACCAGCAGAGGCCATCAGCGACAACTCTCACCTTCTGAAGCTGTTCTAGAATTGGACCCTGAGTTGAAGAATTCATTAAGTCCCATAGACTGGCCTCACCGCCTGCTCAAGGAAAAGAGAGAGCGTGAAAGAAAGTTTCATTTTCAGATGCAAGTGAGTGAGTAAAGAAGGGATGACTTTTTATGTGTTTTGTGTGTGCACCTGCTGGCTGTGAGGCTGAGGTATGCATGTCCCACATGGACCCTGTATCTGGCACTGACATCGACCTGTTTAACGAAGGCATCATACCCTGCTCTCCACACCTACAAGAAAAAACACACATAGAGGGTTGTAATACAGTCTTAAAATACATGATGCATACTCAGTGACACTGCAAAAAGACACACAAACACAAACTCACCTGTTGATGAGCTGGAACAGCTGCTGTTGCTGGAGTTGCTGGTAAAGAGCCGTGGCAGCAGCTAATTCCTGCTGCTTCTTCAGCCGCTCCTGATCCATATTACCCTGAAAGACAGAGAGGTCAATATCACACATTAACCCATCACAGAGTGATTTATCTCATGCATTTATTCATGAGAGAGACTCTAAGAGACACACATAAGCACATTTACAAACACATGATATCCACGTTTAAGGAAATTATTTGTAAGACATACAGACATTTATGCAAACTGTAAAAACAGCAATATAATTAAACAAAATATTTCTTATATTTTTCATATTTAGTGATTAAACACTGGTATTTTAACATCACATCAAAAAGAAACTTTTTTTTTTTGATAATGTTCTCTAAGATGGCTTAAAAGAATATTTTTTAGCTTAATTGTATTCACTTATAAATCAGTACGATAAATGCAGTCTAAGGCAAAAACTTACACTGCAAAATTGTACGTTATTTACAACAACGCAGAATGATTTGTAAGCTTTTACATTTAATGCTCCAAAGTAGCAATATTATTGTACTGTAAAATAAAAAAATTAAATATTTAATAATAAAAATAATTTCATTTTAACAGAGAAACGGTAAAATCACTAATCTTCACGGCTATCCTAATTTCTTTGATTTCAAATGTTAGACCATAGAGCATTTATTTTAGTAAAAGTATAATAAAAGCATTTCAGTAAATAAATTTAGGACCTACACAAACATTAAAGACTTTTTTCGTTTTACTAATTACAAAATGTTTATAGTTTTACATTTTGAAAAGGGAGATATTAGTACTTTAAGACACCCTGTACACACTCCACAAGAACACACATGCAAATTTAGACAAACACACGCAGAGATACACAGAGACAACTTTACAAACAAGCTTATTCCCTTTTGAATTAATATAAAAACTAATGGATGAGAAAAACTCCCCAGAATGCAAATAACCCTATGGAAAATAACGCCCAAACATTCACCCTTCCACCCAGAGACTCACGATTGCCCCCCGGGGTGGGTGAGGGCGAAGGCGGGCTTGATTCCTCACCAGGAGGGGCGGAGGGGAGGGGCCAGGGGCGAAAGGCACACGCCCCCACATCTTAATGACTTCTCCCAGCGGCTGAAATCCCTCGTCACAACCACGTTTAACAAGCAGGTTCATGGCGAAATACCCCGCCTGAAACCATTCACACATCTCCACTGTACTGAAAGGACCTGAGAGAGACAGAACAGACAAAAAGAGACGGTATTAAGGGACTATACTCAAAGCACTGCTCCATATGCAT
>JAFVLL020011520.1:67291-139307 GCA_021397915.2 Tor tambroides
ATACAACAAAAAAATAAAATTAAATGATTTTTTAAATGACTTACAATAAAATAAAACAAAATAATTGAGAATACCTGTCATCCCAGCTCTGACTGCGATGGATCTCTCGAACGCTACGACCAAAACCGCCCTCTACTTCCTCACTGCTTCTTTGGTAGAAACCGCCTTCTCCTCTTCCTCGACCTAAACACACAGCGTGACATAAACTTCAGCATCCCCACCAATACATTAATAATTTACACGTATGTACGACATAAATAGATCAACTTGCCTCGACCGCCTCTCACACTGCCTCTGCCTCGGTTCACCCCAGCAGGGGCGGCCCCGCCCCCCTTACCCATAAGCCTCAGCACAGCCACACTGTTGACAGACATGGAGAAGTTCCTCTGCAAAGAGAAAAAAAACACACACAAAAAAAAAAACACATGAGGAGTGAAACCAGTACCACACCACAAACCGCAAAATCGGTGGAGATAAAAATAATTGTACTGCCAAAGGCGTTTTTTTAACATAAGAGAGTGTTTAAGGTTTCTGAAAAATGTGCTTGCCCCACCTTAGATTACTTTCACAGGATAGTGTGTGTGTGTGTATGTGTGTGTGATGCATGTCTAATCAGCCCCAAGCTCAGAATGCCAGACGAGTAAGTGTGTGCCTCACCTGCTCCTCTTCAGTGAGAGGCAACAGTGCCAGTGGCTGTTGAGGCTCATCCTGCAGAATAGCAGCAAACTCTTTATCCTGCATTTCTTCAGGGACCTGAAAACACACACAAGACTGTGACTCACTCTACAGTTACAAATGATGGGACTCAAAATCAGGAAATTTACATCTGGACAGAGAAACATTTCAAATATACAAAAAGTCTGGACTGTGCTGATCTGAGTCTGGTTTAACCCATCAACATTCTTCTCAAATATTTTGTACAGCACATTTTGGGTAAATTCCAAAAGGCATTTTTGCACCCTTATAAGAGCACTGCATCAAATTGCTACACAAATTGAGTAAATGAATCCCTTTACCAATGTCCCTTCCTTTTTCTTTTTTACGTTTCTGAAGTCTCTTTTACTCAGATCTGCCCACTCAGGTTGAATCTGACCACAAATACAGTAAAATCAGTAATATTGTGTAGGAAACCTTTTCCTCGTCAAAGCAGAGAACAGGAGACGTTGGGATATCTTTCAAGCAGAAGTTGCTCTTTATTGAGTACTCGCTGTGCGTCGCTGCAGTCATCCAAGTCTGACTATAGCTCAGCACAGTACAGTTTATACCTTTCAAGGGGGAGGGATACATAGAGGTGGAGACAATCTAAACAAAGCATGCAAATGCAGTACAGGAATCAGCCCTTTACCAGAATTTTCCCAGCCCTGACCTCATCAGCATAACAGTGTCATTCAAATGCATAGGTGCTAATCCAATCAGCCTGACAGTATCGCCCATACCTTCACATTATCATAGAAACAAAGGCACAGCTGTGCCTTGAGCTTAGCATTCACCTTTAACTTGGGACCCTGCCCAATGGTCAGGAAGTGCATAAAGACAAAAGGTTAATGTCTCAGACACCTGGGCGGCCTGACTTGATCTTCTTAGTCATGTCATCATCTTTACAACACAATGTACATAACTTTTTCAGTTTATATACTATTACATTGGAACCTAGATTTAACATTTTATAAATTTGCAATCCAACAGTTGCAAAACATTATAAAGGAACTTTTCTAAATGAATATATTTTTTAGTATTTTATTTATTCTATCCTATGATGGCAAAGCTGAACTTTCAGCAGCCATTACTATAGTCTTCAGTGTCACACAATCCATCAGAAATCATTCTAATATGTTGATTTGCTCCTCAAGAAACATTTTTATTATTACCAATATTGAAAACAGTTGTGCTGCTTAATATTTTTGTGAAAACCGAAAAGGATTCTTTGATAAATAGAAAGTTCAAAAGGACAACATTTACTTAAAATATTTTCTTGTTAACTAAAAAAAAAAAAAAACATACTGCACAAATACTTTTCAACAGTAGCGTACATAAAATGGTCAAATGTTCAAAAGTAATGCTCACTTTCAAACGGAAATCACCCTTCGAGTTGGTTATTTGTGCCCTAAGGAACTGTGACTATTCAAGGGTTAAGTTTGCGCAGTGCTGACGTGGCTTCCTACAACAGACATTAACTGGTCAACTTTTAGAAGTAACAATCAAATCACCTTGCCTATACAGAAAACAATCAAAACATCTCAGGTTCCCTTTTCAAAGCAGTTTTAGATTTATATTTTTCTACAATAATGGTCCTACATGGGGACTTTTAGATTTCTTGGATTTCTTGAAAACACTTTTCCAACACAATGAAATTGTAATTACAACAAATATCCATGCTTGATTAGTGCACACTGAATATTTCTTCTGCAAAAAAACAAAACACGGTGAATCATTATCTTAAGGCAGTTTCTATAGTCTATTTTTGTTGCAACAGAGCTCTGCCGCCGCTGTTGCCCGCGGAAACCTTTATGACTTGTGTCAGTACTGGTAAGAATTTTTTTGCATTTTAAAGTCGACCAGTGGAAACATGTACTAGACACACATACTCGTGTTAAACCTCAGGCCATGTGAACACCACAAAAGACATCCACTAAGGGACCTGCTAAAGGTCCCTCAGCACTCGCTGAGCACACAAAACACTTTTACAAACACAATGTTTGTATTCTACAAGAATCACAGAAAGATTAATTGTCTAAACATCTAATAATTAAAATTAATTTTTAATTTTCAAAAGTAAAAAATTGTTCACCCAAAAATGAAAATTCTGTGATCATCAACTCACCTAATGTCACGCAAAATACTCAGGTTTGTACTCTGGAATTAAAGTGCCCCTATTATGCCTTTTCGAATATTACCTTTCATGCAGTGTGTCATTTAGCAGTATGTGAACATATACTTTCTGCAAAGTTGTGAAGCCGAAAGTGCATGATATGTAATGTTATTGTCTATCAAAAAACTCCCCTAAACGAGTCGTTAGGAATTCGAATCTTATTCTGTTACGGCTGTACGTCACAAAGTAACACATTTGCATAATGTCCGCCCATGGCTGTCATTCGTGCTGTACGCGGTAGACCAATCACAAAGGACTGCGCCATCTGACCAATCACAGCAGCGAGTGCTCACGGAAAGGAGGGGTTTAGAGAGAATGATTCTTTGAACTGCTTCGCACCAGTGTTAATTTCATCAACGAAGACGACGCCGAAAAATATTCGTCAACGAACCTTTTTTCTGTGACTAAAACGAGACGTTGACGAGCTAAAACTAATATCTGATGATAAAAACTATGACGAAATTTATGCAGCGTCTTCGTTAACAAGACGAGACGGACTAAATGTTATTTGAGGGACTACCGACATTCCAAAATACATCCTGAGAATAAGTTAACTGTCTGTCTTTCAAAATGTATGTCTCTATTGGATTACAATCAGATGAAGGGCTGGGCCGTACATCTAGCCCCAGTATGTCCGCAGCGACAGATAGGCTACCAAAACACAAACTAACGATCTGAAACAATGGCCTCAGCACCTGAAGGGTTAGGATATGGATGACCAGACGTCCCGTTTTACCTGGAGTCACAATTCGCTAGGATTAATTTAAAGTTAGTTAAGGCGCGACAGGCGGAATCGCGCGATAGAAGTGCTCTCTCGCGCACGCCCACTTCTTCAGTCTTCATACAGCGCGCGATCAAACACACACAGCAGTCCAAATGTCTATGGTGTAGAGTATCTCACGAAATACAGTCGGTTATGGCTTATGAACGTGAACAGGTGGGTGAAACTGGAATGTGGTGTCAGTATTACATGCATGCCTTCCGCCTTAAAGGGACAGCATTCCCAATTAAATACATCTATAATACATATACAAAATTTATTTTGAAGCCTAAACTAATCCTTGGATTCAAATTTCTCATAAGCTGACTGATTTGGTCTAAAGAGAGAAGAACAATGACTATTTTTGTTTGAAGACTACATATAAAATAGCCACCAAAATAAATGTTGGTAACTGCAGTTTGGATAAAAGTAATTAATTAAAAGTTGACGAAAATGCAATGACTTTTCGTCGACTAAAACTATGAAAGACTCAAAATGACTAAAATGTGACTAAGACTATTAAGCATTTTCGTCTCAAGATAAAGACTAAGACTAAATCAAAAATGCCTGCCAAAATTAACACTGCTTCGCACGAGTCGTTTAGGAATCATTTAGAAATGAGATAAAATTAAAGCTATTTTTTGAGAAAACTAAAGTGTTTTTTGACCTTGGATGCACGTAAACCTGTTTTAGGAGACTCATAAAACAATATTAGCTACCTTAAAAATGGCATAATAGGGGCACTTTAAAGGTGCTGTATGTAGGATTTTGACTCTACTAAAGCATAAAAATACCATAATATGTCTGCAGATATTTAAGAAACATGCTAAGTTAACATACTTGTTTATCTGAAAAACAATGCTACAGTCAGTTATTCTCCTTGAAAATGTGCGTTCCGTGTCGGAATGTAAGTCTTTGTTTTGGTCTGTGTAACCTGCCCACTGCCAGTTTACCCAATTGTATTTCGGCACCCCGGGTTGCCAGTTGGCGGAAAACACAGCGTATTTCATTTCATTCATCGTCATGTGTGCTCGTTCCTGTTGGTGTCGTCAATCTGGCAACCTGCGTGTGCGTTAAGTCTGAGGAGGAGGGGCCGGGTGAAAAAAAACCCTCTCCAATATTTTGAATTTGGACTGCAATATCTAGTTCAACCGCTAGGTGTCAATCCTACATACAGCACCTTTAACTAGGGCTGGTCCGAATACTATTTTTTGAGCTTCGAAGCTTCGGTAGTAATCAACACCGAATATTCGAAGCTTCGGAGGGAGGGGCTGAACATATTCTTCTCTGTAATTAAAGCAGGAATCTCTGTGCATCTGTCTGTCTGATTGCATTTTACATGTCGAACCGTTCATCCAATGATCACGCCGTTGTATGTGGTGTGTTGCTGCGGACCCAAGGGAGTTCAGTGTTGCATTTTGGTGCAATATGTACACGCGACACGTTCATAATTAATAAACTTTTAATAAACTAAAGAACAGCGCGAGCCGGAAGCGGCGTGCTTCACGCGGGCAGGGCTTATATGCTCCAAGAACTGCAATAGTGATACAAAACACACACAGGTCTGTTAAGAGCAATACTTTTAATAAGATAGCCCAGTGCTTAATTTGTAAATTGAGAGGTCCAGGAATAAAGCAAGGTAACGGATCCGGCATGTGATTAGAGGAGGGAGAGGACCAATCTTTAGTGACTGAAAGCGTGCAGTTGCTGTTACAGGGTTCGTACGGTCATGAAAAACCTGGAAAAGCTATGAAATTTTAAAACAGCAATTTCTAGGCCTGGAAAAGATTTGTAAACGTCATGGAATTTTATTTCACAAACCTCTGTATAATAGTTATATTTAATCAGGTCCTGAATTTGTGTGTAGGCTATATCGCATAGTTTTACTCATTCCCGCAGCTTTCGAGTTTATAATGAGGGAAATTCCTGCAAACATTTATTGAATATAGCATGTAGGTTAGATGAGTAAATCAGTCATTTTAAAATGAAGGTGATTCAGCTGTAAATTCATGCCTTCTCTTTTTCACTTTCAAAAGCGTGCTTCACATCAGTTCATCTCTGCCTGCACTACAAGAGCTACTGCACGTTGACTCCAAGACTCGGCCGCATCTCAGGACTGTTGACAGAAAGAAAACGTGTACCGGGATCTGTTTTGTGTGGTAGCAGAGGGTCCTGCTCACATGTCGCGCTCAGCGTTTGTTCATTATTTCAATGTAGAGTGTGCGGTGCGCGCTCATAATAGAGGATTTTTTCGAAATATATGTGATGTTATAGGTCAGCACGAACGTTTTCATTGGCGAACGGTCTGTTGCTGGTGCAGATGTTCAGCCAGGCGGACAAGTTGAGAACCGTCATGGGGATGCCAGGTGTTCAGAGAGAAAAAAAAAGAAGAAAAAAAAAAGGATATTCCGACCCCAAATTAAAAATCGAATGTTAAGATCAACGAATATTCAATAATCTCTAATATTCTGGTCCAGCCCTACCTTTAACCAAAAAAAAGTTATTTTGCAAAATGTCCAGGCTGCTCTTTTCCATTTAGTGGATGTGAACAAAGAGGTAGCCCATACAATTTGTGAGTTACATTTAAAGCTTTGTCTCAAAAACTGACCTTAAATTTAAGTCATTAATGGCATAAACATCTTTAATTCTATACTTGTATGTATCGTTACAACTTCCACTGTATGCACAAAGACAAATGATAAATCAGTATGGAGTTCCACAGAACAAAAACTTGTTTTGAGCAACATAAGGTTTATTGGATGGACTTAAAAAAAAAAAAAAATGACTGACCAATATGGATTTTTCTAATGGCTGATGTAGACACTAAAGACCAGAGCAACCGACAGCCAACGTATAACATAATTTACCATCAGCAATTAAGATGAAGAGAAAATTCCTCTAATGAAAACGTATTAACTAACACAGCTTATTTATTAACTAACACAGCTGTCAGTAGATTCAAACCGACCAAGCAGACATGAACAACTGATGCAAATAATCTGAAAATGCCCAATTACAGGCAGATCACTTGGACTAAAAAAAAAAAAAAAAAAAGAAAAAAAAAAGCACTTTTTTGTGTCTAATCAATCCCTCTAATGTCATTGTCAAGCGGTAAAGGTGTAGGTACAATCATTGCAAACTGAATGCTTAGATATCACCTAGACTTAAAAATAGACCAACACAGCCCAGAATTGTTTTTAGGCATTTTCCCACCTTGTTGTCTTTGACATAAAGTGCTAGCATCTCCTCTCGGCCATAACGGTACTCGGCCAACTTGTACTTTGGCATAGCAGGAGAGGCAGGAGGGGAAGACACACTGCCTCCACTGGAAAGTGCACGGAGCCTGAGAGAGAGAAGAAAATCTGATCAAAAGAGATACAGCTGCAACAATGTGAAAGCTTCACTGAGAAATGCTCTAATTCTGGCTACCATTCAAGGACAGCCCTGTCAATGTCGACTCTACATCCTCCTTTATTTAGGATCTCTCACTCTTCTTTTCCAAGGAAATGGTGCTGAAGCTTGGGCTAATGCTTGGGTAGGGGAAACACTCTTAAGAACTAAAAAAGCTAGACGTTATGCCCAATAAATCCATATCAACCAATTCACATACACACTACTGTTCAAAAAAATGTTGAGACAGTAATTTGTTTTAAAGAAATTAATTTTATTCAGCAAGGATGAATTAAATTGATCAAAAATAACAACAAAGACCTTTAGAACGTTACAAAATATTTCAAATAAATGTTGTTCTTTTAAACTTTAAACTGTTCATCAAGAAATCCTGAAAAAAAATAATTTTCCACAAAAATATTTAGTAGAAATATTATCAAATACATTTATAATATTACAAAATGTTTTCAAGCAGCACATCAGCATATTAGAATGATTTCTTAAGAATCATGTGACACTGAAGACTGGAGTAATGCCATCACAGGAATAAATTTGAAAATACTTTTACTTTAAAAAAAGGAAAAAAAGAACAGTTCATTCAAAAACATAAAAACAAATCTTACTGACCCCAAACTTTGGACCAGTAGTGTATATACTTATACAATATTTAATTTTAGGCAAACAGGAAAATCAATGGGCTGGAGTTGCTGTCAGATACTGTATATAGAATCTGTGCTTATAGTGTAAATAACTCTGCTGATTATACTGGGAATAATCTGGTTTTGTTGGGTGTCAGGATCACCAGAGTTATTGTTGTTTTGACAACTTTCCTTGGTGCTGACATTGTCTCGCCCCCGGCATCTGACGTTAGTGGTTCCTGGTTCGAGCACAGCAGCTTTTAGGGACCAGTGCAAAGTTGTTTTTCCTGACTGAAACCACTTTTCAGCGGCGGAAACATGTGAAACGGCACCGGCTGAGGCACCTTGTTGTTGGAAAAGGGGTTTCAGAGCTGCGGGTGGCTTTGTAAACTTTACATAAATAATACCCCGCTAAGATAAGCTGATGAAGGCGGCTTTGAGGAAACATACCACCCCTGCATTGTACATGTCAAACTCAGGAATTCACTTTTGTTGGCCGAGGACCAACTATGCACAGAAGAGCCTTAGTTCAGCAGAGGACCACGCCTAACGGTTTAATTTCTGCATAATCATTTAGTGTGTGCCAAGAGGAGATACAGGGAGAGAAGGGGGTTGGGAAGAAGGGAAGGATGAGAGAGAGAACGTTACAGAAACACGGTAAAATTAGAAAGCAGTGCTGAGCAAAAAATCCTGGTAAGATGCTGTTTTGAAGCTCACTACATTGAAGTGATTTAGGAAGGAAATATATTTTCAAAAACAGAGCTTTGGGCAATGTGACAAAAGATAATATTGTTTTTTTTAGGATTATGTAGCAGTGATTAACAAAATAAAAAAAACATATCTAGAATTTCCAATACAACACATACTACCAACCTAAAGTTTGCGCTCAGTAAGATTTTTTTTTGGATGTTTTTGAAAGACATCTCTTATGCTTACAAACCCGGCATTTATTTGATCAAAAACAGAGTAAAAACTGTAATACTGTGAAATGTTATTGCAATTTAAAGTAACTATTTTCTGTGTTGATATATTTTAAAATGTAATTTATCCCCGTAATTTTCAGCAGCCATTACTTCAGTCTTCAGGGTCACATGATCTTTCAGAAATCATTTTAATATGCTGATTTGGTGCTAAAGAAAACATTTAATATTATTATTATTAGTGCTGAAAACATCTGTGCTGCTAAATATTTGAAGAAACTGATTTCTCTTTCAAGATTTTTTGAAAAAGTAAAGAAAGAGCATTACAAATGTCTTAACTGTCACTTTTGATCAATTTAATGCTACCTTGCTGAATAAAAGTATTAATTTATTTAAAATAAAAAAAAATATCTTACAGACCCCAATCTTTTGAGCGCTAGTGTATAAGTGAAAAGACTTCTATGAGAGTGCTTGACTATCGCCTCAGAGCTACACATGCAAAACAATATGGCAAAAAATAACAACACTTATCCCTTTGTCTAAAGTAGCTTATTACAGGAAAAGGTAGTGAGACAGTAACATTACTTCTTGCATTTAATTTCTCTGACAGTGACAAAGAATGGAACAGAGAAAATCGGTCAAAGGACAGCGATAAAAAAAAAAAATTTACAAGGAAAAGAGAAGAAAGAAAAGGAAGGGAGATCTGACAAGAGGAGGAGACACAGAAATTGAAAGGAAAGGATTTTACCATTCTGGGCCAAAGTTAAGTGTTTCAGCAGTCATATTCTTCCTTCCTTCTCAGAGGTGAAAGTCTACAAACAGAAATACCTGAATAAAGAGTATGCAGCACTGAAACATGCTGCAAGCATACTTTTGTTCATTACCACACACAGATTCTTTTATTACATTGCAGTGTAATGCACACACAACTGATAGATATCTGGATACAGCAGTTCATGTGTTATTCTTACCCTGTCCGGGGGAGTGGCGCAGGCAAGACTAGGCTGGACCAGGTCTGGGTGAGAGGGCTGAAAGGTGTGTGTGTGTATATGTGTGTATGTTTCAAAGTAGCCAACTTAAGAGAGAGTAGGGTTATAGCTGCCTTATTCAGGGCGTGTGTGCAGGAGAGCAGAAATACAAAAGGTCAGACACGGCAAGAGCTCTCTTGTTCACAGCCGATGAAAACAAAGAAATAAAAACAAATGGAAAACAAAAAAAGAAATCAAAACCCCCTAAAATGAGTAATACCTGTTGGACTGCAAAAACTGCAGAGCTTTGATACTGACGTCTAAAGTCGATCGACTACAGGAAACAAACAAAGAGACAAAAAAGAGACGAACTTGTTGATAATACAGCTGCCACAAGCAGTTATGACCCCAATAAGCTTCTCTCTTCCACTATTTGTGTGTGTCTTTCTAACTCTTTCTGTTGTACTGGCAATGCTGTGTGGACCAGGTCCCAGCTGGTGACCCCCTCCTCACGCCGACAATCCCTCTCCCTCCTTTATCTGCAGGAGAAAACAAGAAATTACCACATAAAACTATAAAATATTGTGGATTAAATGCAAGTGCTATAACTGAAGCTATTAAAACCGAGAAAAGGGGGCACTAGTGTTATTTCAGTATTATATATAGCCCTTTATAGATTTTATTAATATTCTGAATTACCTTATATACCTTTTTTTATCACCAGTTAATAATTGCAGTGCTTCAAATTTAAATGAAAATAAGAAATGCTTCCTTGGCAACTAAACAATGATTTTAAGGTTTTTATTTTATTTCAGCTTTGTTTCAATGAACAAAATGTTTTACAAGTTTTAATTCTAGCTTAGTTAACTATAACAACCCTGCAGCGCACATTGCCCGACATGCTCCTGTAATAGTATCCTATCAATTTAAAGGCCAAGCATACATGAAAATAACCTCTCTCCTTTTCTGAAAGATATTTTCTTTAAGAAACAAAACCACAAACAAACTGTGCCTTTGGAAACACATAGTAAAAAATGTTCATATGTGGCAAAGTTTACCAGAACACTATATTTTGGAAAGGGTAAGTGTGCATAACATGTGTTTTGCAGATAGATTTAAGCAAAAATCTTTCTAGATTGGCATCTGCACTACACAACTAGAAGAGTTATTGCAATCAGGATAGCATGGAGATGGAAAAGAAACATCCCAGGGGTTTAATCAACAGCACCCACAGATGTCATAGCAACAGAAATATCTAAGCAACAGAACAAACCATTGAGAATAAATAGTATTCACTGGGGGAGCCTGGATCTTTAACATAAAGTATTACATTAGAATCTAAAGGCCCCGATATACTTCAAACGAAGTTCATTTTTGTTCTTCGTTTGGGGGCAAAAAGAAGTTCGAAAAGGCAGAGCAACGGTATACTGTTTTCGGACATTCCAACACCCCCGCACTGCTGGAGGCGGGGTGTAGATTAATGTAAACGTGCCGCGACGCTCGCGCGTATGTCCTAAACACAACAACGATGCAATGAAGGTGTATCTAGGTCTTTTATTAAACTGGAAAAATTATTACACGTTTTTATATTTTATGTGGTGTCATGATTTGATAAAAATAAAGGTTTATTATTGTATGTTCTTTTGGCATTTCATACTGTATACCTTTTAAATTTGCTTATTGAAAGAACAACAGCAGTATGGTGTAACATTTATTTGAGACATGTATTTGGTACTTGCTACCTTATATCTTTACTCTTTCGTTTCATTCTTTTCATGGCTTTGGAAAACTTGCATCTGATGTTTCTCTACGTCGCTCTTTGCATAACTCCGGGTCGTCGACACCAAGCTTCGTTGCAATTTCTTTCTAGGAATTAAATGCTTTCTCTGAACCTTTAAAGTGTCACCGCGAGCGACTGTACAGGTGCGGATATATTTGTGGCAGCTGAGCTATTCGACACAGTGTATTTATGTTGCTAGTGACTTGGAGATGTTGTTCCCTCTCCTGACCTTTGTTGAATGAGAAACGAACCGGGGGAAAAAAAAACTGCGTGTCAAAGAAGGTGGAGTTCCCGAACCCGCCCACCGATTGCTTAATCACCACGGACCAATGGTAGCTCAAAGGTGTTTAGGAGCCAAAACAAACTCCCCCAGAAAGTCCACTTTGGTGGGCTGTATCGAACTGCCAAAACGAACTCAAAACGAACTTCGTTTTGGCCTGATTTTGTTCACAATGACGTCATATCAGTTCGTTCTTCGATTTCGTTTGAAGTATATCGGGGCCTTAAGTCATCTCAAGAACAAATAAAGACACTTGTAACTTCAAAAGCAGTTAGAGATGTATCAGTATGCCGGAGAGAGCTCATAATTCATCACGGGACTTAAGCGATGACCATCATGTGAACAGCTGTCAAATAACAGCAAACCGCTCAAGTATGAAGAGATGAAATGGTTCACACATAATTGGTTAAAAAATGATTCAGCAATTCTTTTTGTCATCAGGTGATCCCTGACATACACCGATTGCATTAATAAAGCCATACACTATCACAAATGCATGTTTACTTTCTTAATAGTGATACTAATATGTAAGTTCCTCTAATTAGGGTTTGACTAGTGCATATACGTGACCCTGGTCCACAAAACTAGTCATAAGTAGCACAGGTACATTTATAGCAATAGCCAACAATACATTGTATGGGTCAAAATTATCCATTTTTCTTTTATGCCAAAAAATCATCAGGATATTATGTAAAGATCATGTTTCATGAAGATATTTTGTAAATTTCCTATCATAAATATCAACTTAATTTTTGATTAATAATATGCATTGCTAAGAACTTCATTTGGACAACTTTAAAGGCGATTTTCTCAATATTTAGATTTTTTTGCACCCTCAGATTCCAGATTTTCAAATAGTTGTATCTCAGCAATATTGTCCTATCCTAACAAACCATACATCAACGGAAAGCTTATTTATTCAGCTTTCAGATGATGTGTAAATAAATCAAATGGACCCTTATGACTGGTTTTGTGGTCCAGGGTCACATATTTCCAGTACACTTTATTTGAAACAATTATGCTATTAAGTTAAGTATTTTTAAAGCAACTTGACTTCGTAAAAAGTTAAACAACTTAACTGTTACTTGAGTAAAATTCTCGATTCACTCCAAATGCTCTTACTCATGATTCTCGACTCGTTACGAATCTGACAGTTTGCGATTCAGTGAGTCAGAGGTTCAATCGATTCACTGAAAAGATCCGACTCAAATGAACGAGTCGTTCAAGAATGGGACACAACTACAACTAAGCACTCGCCATTAGGCCTTTTCTATTCGATGTGTCCTCGCGCTCGACGTATTAACGTACGCCCAGAAACATACATTTTGTAACATACGCAAAATGTCTGCGTTTAATATTTATCGCGTGGAATGAAAATGAGCATCGAAGCAGCTCGGTGTCGTTTTAATATCGATTGGAGGAGTCTTGAGGGGCGTCGCGTGCACAGGGAGGGGGAGTGTGCATGCGCGTGCGTGCTTTGCCTGCACACTCCCCCTCCCTGCGCACGCGGCGCCCCTCCAAACTCCACTCCGCTGCTTCCCTTGGCCTTCAACCCACGGCCACAGCTGCCTTAGCAAACATACAAAAAGCCTCACAAATTAAAACAGTACGATTTATTCCCACACGCGCAAGCGCTGGCCGCTTAATGCTCCTTATGCGCTAAAATTCATTCGCTGTTCGCACACACGCTGCCCTTCCCCTTCCAAGTTTGCATGAAACTTAATGCAACACCCATCTGCCATTAACGCTTCAGACATTCAAGGAGAGAGGCACACAGTTCCTGACCGTATTTCTGGAGCTGTCGATGCGATTTCACTGTCCAGTCGCCCCGTCAAACTCGACGATCTTCACTTTGGATGCATGTGCAGTTGTTTGTGTTCTGTGCTCCTCCTCGAGAATCGTGTTCCGTTTTTTACTGTTTTTTGCTCTCTCTCCCTCTCCAATGGTCGTTGCGTGTTGATGTCTAGTACGCTCTTGTTGTTTGTGTTTTAGGGAAGATGGCCGTCCTACTCGGTCATACCACGTGACCAGAGTGTCGCGTTGCTTTTAGAGGAGCGTGAAGATAGCGACCCCTAACGAAAGATTTTGAAATGACTGCTGGAAATATATTTGTCCAAAATTAAAAAAAGCCACATTGACTAAAGTGTGTGTGTGGACCGAAACAATAATTAAAAATAAATAAATACAAAAACAAACAAACACACATTTATATTAATAAAACACACACTCATTTTGTATTTGTTTGTTCAACTGTGGATCAGCCTTTAGACACTTTAAACACTTTTCACACTCTCGCTGTTTTATTTAATTAACAGTGTTCATCAGTGGGCAATTCTGTTATTTATTTATTTAATTATTTATTTATTTTTACAAAATGTCAAAATTGTATTTTGCGTCACATGTGTTAGAAAAAAATACTTTAAACATGTTTTTAATAAATAGCTGACTCCTTTAACTAGCTAAGAAGACTATAGCATTGTGCTTACCCTAAATACATACAGTTAATTAACATGTTCACACTCTTTACACCTTTTTTCAGTTCATATCAGCTTGACTTACACGTCTTCTTGGTAAACAGGTACACTTCTTTCTTTTTTAAAAAAGTGCAAAATTATTGCTCCAAGTCAAAACTTGTATTTCTATGCATTGTACAGATTTATACAGATTGTTTCTATACATTTCACATCTTACAGATTGTAGACAAATTGTGACAAAGCAGATAAACGGGAAAACATCAGAAGAATCAATTATGGAAACTCAACACTGATTATGATTGAAAACACACCAGTATTTGGTTCATAATTTGTGTAAAAACCATCAATCATGTTCACACAATAAACATTTAAATGATGTAGGCCTGTGCATTTAAAATAACAACAACAACAACAACAAGAACTGTATAGATGGCATTTGAAAATTCAACCATGAAGGCATAGTAAAAGTTTCCTTTTTTAAAATGTGGTCTTCATATATAAAAACAAAAATATAACCATTCAAACGTACAAAAATTCCAAATATAGCACAATTTAGTTAATACCATGGTATTTGGCTCCACCATTTTAATATGGTACCATCACAGTATTCGCTGTAAGGGATGTTTAGTAAAATACACGAAAACCCGCTGTTTTGCCCTTGGGAACATAGACATACAGCTGCGATTACAATACTGAAATTGAGTACGCCACAATCACGGACTTTTATTTTGACAGTTTCGTGAACGCGCTGCTGTGGGTTTTTCCGCGAACATGGAGGCGATTGTGTCAGATCTTGTGGCACCAGAAGATCTAAAGGTAAAACATTTTATCCTTTGTTTTCATGACTGTAAATCCAAAATGACATCGATGTTGTATTGATGAATGTGGTGAAATGACCGATATCGGGTTTTAATCAGGATTTTCCGCGGACGCATTTCTACTGGACGTTACTTAATCAAAACAACAACATTGATTATGACGTATCGTTGTAACGCATAGACTTAACGTATAGAGTAGACCTACTATTATACGCATTTGCTTTTTGGATAAAATGCACTTATTTTATCAGCTTATTATTGTTATCCTATTATCTCACCTACTAGTTTCAGACGTTTGTCTGCTTTGATTCCTGCTGTTAAAGTTAGTCTGTGGCTGTCGGCCAGGGGGAGCACATGATCCTGACATCGGCCATCTCCTGATGCAGTCGAGTCAATCTGATTCTCGTCAATCCATTCACATCAATTTTTGTCTTTCAGAGGTTTGAGCAGAAGTATAACGCTGAGCTGGTGAAAGGACCCGTTTCCAAAGACACGACTTTTGAATACGCCTGGTGTTTGATCAGAAGCAAGTACACAAATGACATTGTCAAAGGCATTCATCTATTAGAAGGTCAGTTCTTCAGCATGCCCTTTAGTTTTTGGTCGGTTATTTTCCCTATCCTTGGTTTAAAATTCTGAAAGAGATTCCGCTTTCTTTTAACAGAACTGGTTCATAAAAGCAAAAAAGATGATCAGAGAGATTTCCTCTTCTACCTTGCCGTTGCAAACTACAGACTTAAGGTGGCTTTACATTTTTCTTATTTTGATATGTGATGATTTTGTCACTGCTAATAAACATTCCTTATTTCATGAAGCCATCTGTGGCATCTAGTTAAAAGAGTGTTTCTCAACTCTGTTCTTGGAAGCCCTGGTACATTGGAGTTTACTGCATCATTTCAAAATCAGATCAGATCAATTAAGTAACTTTATTGTCACGTCACCATATAAACAAGTGTAATGTGTAAACGGTTCAATACGAATACCAGATGAAGTAAATGTACAGAGGTGAATCTCACAAAACATGTACATGTCCAAGTCATACTTTACCCCAAAATCATATTTGAAATACATTACCTTTCAAAAGTTTTGGTCAGTAACATGTGTTTTTGAAAGAATTCTCTTAGGCTCACCAATGTTGCAATGTTTGTTTGATCAAAAATATAGTATAAACTGGGCTTAGAGATACTTGGATCATTTTTAATTAGTTTCCATTTATTCTCTCTCTCTTTACCACCCTACCATCGTACTCTCAGGAGTACGAGAAAGCGCTGAAGTACATTCGTACTCTGCTGAAGAATGAACCAGATAATAAACAGGCCCTGGAACTGGAGAAACTCATCAACAATGCACTAAAAAAAGGTGAGATACAACAGCATTTCAACTAGAAAAAAATAACATTCAATGATCTTTTTAATTTATTTGTTCAAAAGTGACAATTAAGATGTTTACATTGTTTAAAAGAAATTTCTGATTTAAATAAATTGTTTTGAACTTTATATTCATCAAATCCTAGAAAAATGTATAATTGTTTCCACAAAAATAGTAAGTAGCACAACTGTTTTCAACATTGATAATAATCAGAAATGCTTCTGGAGCAAAAAAAATCAGCATATTACAATGATTTTTGAAAGATCACGTGGCACTAAAGACTGAAGTAATGGCTGCTGAATATTCAGCTTTACCATCACAGGAATAAATTTCAGTTTTAATTATATTAAAATATTCACCACCTTCCATTTGTCTCAAGGAATAATTGTTCAAGATCCATTTAGAATGAGAAAGTTTGAGATGATGACTGCTTTTACATGCATATCAGTATTCTGATATTAATCAGAATTTAGTGATTCAGTGATTGGTAAATGCCACAATCATATTGCTGTTTTTCTGTTCTAAGACAGTTTCTGGATTCCGCAAATTCCAATTCCCACTCCTGGAATAAACCAGTTTTAATCAGAAACGTGATGCATGTAACTTATTCAGAAAATCCACTTCAAGGAAATTTATGTGCATTCTCCGCAAAACATCCCAGTTTGATGGCAACATGCATTACAACTGGTTTCATCACATTCTTCACGATTGCAGATAGTTTGCGGAATGAACGTTTCAACATTCTAAAATTGCTTCGCCATTCTACATCTGTAAGATATAACATCACAGCCTTCTCCCACCAGTCCTTGCTGCAAACTTGCATTCATTCTCTCTTCTTCTTTTGCTGAGTTACCACCACATGACTGCACGTGCCTTTGACAACTGCCTGATTATTACCATTTTATGACGGTGTTGTCAGGCGTTTTTAAAAGCGAGAAGTGGAGGAGTCCGTATTAAATTATAGACCTGGTTATATTGTCATACCTGCAACAACCACGTTTATAGAAATATTCCAATGTCTGTATGTGTATAAACATAAATATAGACCTTAAACGGAATGTGCATGTAAATAAACTCAAAGTGATAACAGCATAAGCAATAGTGGATTCATCTCAACAAAAAAAAAAAATTTTTTACGTTCTTTTTCAGATGGCTTAGTTGGCATGGCGATCGTCGGCGGTATCGGTTTAGGTGTGGCCGGATTGGCTGGTCTTATTGGTTTGGCCGTGGCCAAAGGTGCAAAGTCCTAATATGGAGTTCCTGACAAGCGTACTTTGATTCCGTTCCTCTCCAGAAGAGAGACTTAATGATTTCTTATAATCAGATTAAACCATGAGGAGGCCTGTCCCTTTTTATTTTGTATTTTTCTGCCATGACTTTCATAATGAGCTATCATATTTTACCACATTTCTTTTGCTTTATGATTTTCCAGCTCTTTCTGGTATGTATAGAGATGTGGGGTTGGAATAAAGTAATAAATTGTATGTTTTTCCTTTTCATTTTTCAAAGGAAATTCAACTACAGAGGTTTGCCAAGGATTTGCAGTACAGAATAAGATTTATTGTAATAACATGCACTTTTTTTGGGGGGGGGGGGTGTTCTCTTTTTTTAATTAAATATATCAATGTACTTACACTATAGATAATAAATATGGAACATTTTTGATAAACTACATTAATATCTCATGTCTGTTAATAAATTTGTGCTTACTGAACTTATAAGGTCTGTTCACATGCTTTGCACGTTGGATTTGGAATTGTCATGCATGACCAGCCTTGTAATGCATTTTCTTACAAGTCATCATTGTCAGCACCATGTTTATTACCCATTGGTTAACTTGTGCTGTCAACTGTTTCGTCTTCCCTTCCTTGTGTGTTTCTCTGTGTGACTTTTTGTAATCTATGCTCATTTTATACTGAAACATCTCCAAAGAAAAAGCACTTTTTTCCAGTGTTTTCTTTGTCCTCCACACATTGTTAAGATGAACAAGAAACTGGAGTCAAGTCCATCATTCAACAAAACAAGGTATTTTAAGTCTGAAGTTCCCATGTTTAAGAAAAACACATGCTTGGATATTAATAATAATAATATTTAATCAATGTAAGTCATCTTGGATAAAAGCCTCTGATAAATGATTAAATGTAATTGCATAGAGTTTGCTCTTAATGAGTGTGATTCTATAAAATGATTAAAAAGCCTGTGAAAATATCTGGGAATCATGGTGAGGAAAACATAGATTACTTGAATTCTGAATGCCGTCTGAAGCTGCTGGTTAAATAGTCACTCACAAAGTCATTGTCCTCCGTGCATCATTAGCTCAGATGTGGGAGTATCTCCAACGTTGATTTAAGTCAACAACTATCAGGCCTTGAAAGTAACAAATTCATTGTAAAACATGTTTATTTAAGATAACAGCTGATAATGGCATTCAATTTAATGTTGGGTACAATTCGTTCTTCCCACATTATTCAAGTAAGGGACTTGCGCACATGTTAAGACATCTCAGCTTTACAATGCTGGCTTTATGGTTGCCATTAGTAATATCATTTTATAACAGTATTGAGGTTACTAATTAACCGGTAAAGCAAATGATGAAAAGAAGTTTGATGCACAAGCTATTCTCTCTCCTATTTGCCTGTCTGTGACTTTGCTGGTGCTATGTTCTATTAGATATTTCCAATCTTTGGTGAAGTTTGTGAGACAGATTGTAATTAGCACTAACATATGCAAGTCAAAAAGAAGATTCAAGTCAAGCTCCCAAACTCAGAAAAAAATGTGCAAAACTGTCACTGAGGCGGTACTTTTTTAAAAGTTATAATGTGTACACTTTAGATGCTACTTTTAAGGTACTCGTATTTAGCTTTTAGGTGGGGTTAATAAGGAGGTTGTACATTCTAGCTTTTGTACCTTAGGATACTGCCTCAGTTACAGCTTTGTACCTTTATTCCTGAGAGTGCATTTCGTCCCATGAAAGTCACATTTGTGTTGTGAGATTACATCCGATTGGTTGTCATTTCTCATATTGATTTTTAGTAAATAGAGAATAGAATAAAAATTCTATTGATGCATTTATTACAGCAAATCCAAGAAGCCCAATTCAGCAGTGCAAGTTTGATTGAAACATGTAGGGGCATTTTAGAATCAGTCAAACAATATCAATGCACAGGTTTTTCTTGTTATTTTATAATAATTTTCAATTCGGCTCACCTCTTGATGTTAAAGAGATCATAAAAAAGATTTACAACAGCCTGGGTTCAGAGCTCAATCATAATTTTCTTCCTTTCCTTGTTTACACATTATAAATTTACTTAAAGCAATTACACAACACTCTATGTGTACAATAGGCAATTAAATATCCACATAGTTTACTCTTGTTTACACACATCTTTTTGTCTTGTCCACTACCATGTTCCTACCCAAATTACACCCATGACTCAATCCTGCTCCTGAAAATCGGCCTTCCTGCAGAGACAACAATCATATTTTTACCAGGTGTTAGATTTTACAAAACACGTAAGAGTCATTTAAATGACACCAAATTACGCAATCTTATTCAAACTCAGCAAACTTGGCAACTCTCCTACTCTCATAAAAAAAGGTACAAAAGCTGTCATTGGGGCAGAACCTTTTCAAAAGGTATACTTTTGTTCCGTTTAGGTACTAATGTCTACCTTTAAGTTACCAATATGGACCCTTTAGCTACAAAGGTGTACGTTTTGAAAAGGTACTGCCCCAGTGACAGAGAGTGAGAGCTGAATTAACCCTGCCGAGTTTGCTGTGTGTGTTAGAGCAGGGTTTGAACTGAGGATGGATCTCCACATGCGGGATTCAGCATCACTGCAAAAAGTCTGCTGTCTAACAGAACTATTTTATGAGCTCTTTTTATGGTCCCCATAAACGTCGGATCATTGAAAGTGTCATTATCGGTTTTAAGAGATGCATAACCATGTGGGAAAACTATTGTGTTTGTTAAAGAACAATTAAAGTTGACTTATAGCAATAGTCAAGCAAGCTAGTCATAAACATGACCTTTAAAACCGAGAACAATCATCTGCTTATCACATGCAAACGATTCAACACAGCGGCAGCACCTAGTCTAACTTTTGTCCTCTCATTTCTCACGTTACATGTGAAAGAGTTAAACATTCATTATTATCAACAGTTACATTAACACATTATATATATAAAAAAGCAATGAAATCAAAATGTAGATGATGATGTATTTTAATGCATCATATATGTATGTATGTATTTGTAGATAGATAGATAGATAGATAGATAGACAGATAGATAGATTTACAATGACACCAGGGTGGGATATATTAGGCAGCAAGTGAACTGTCAATTCTTGTATTTCATGTGTTTTTCATATTGATTATTATATAGTAAATGGAGAAAAAAAAAGTTATATTGATGCATTTGTTTATTACAGCAAATCCAAATAATCCAATCCAACAGTGTAAGTTTTTGAACTTTGAAGATTGAAACATGTAAGGGCATTTTACAATAAGTCAAACAATACCAATGCACAGGTTTTTCTTGCTATTTAATAAGTGTTATTTTAGATAGATAGATAGATAGATAGATAGATAGATAGATAACCCAGCGTCTGAAGCAATGGAAGCAGGTAGCCTGGTCTGATGAATCATGTTTTGTTTACCTGGGGAGGAGATGTCAGCAGGATGAGAAGAAAGCAGATTGGTGGATGCTGTGGATTGCTCTGGGCAGTATTCTCCCGAAAGCTTGGATCCTAGCACTTATGTGGATGTTACTTTGACAAGCACCACCTACATAAAGCTTATTGCAGACCAGGTGTTTCCTAATGGTGGCCTCTACGCATATAGATGAATATACTGCATTTGATCCTTTCATGCTACATAATTTTACAAAGCCATGTATTGCAACATACTTACTTCCTTTTACTGGGAATCGATTTGAGAATCAGCATGTTAACCTTCCAAGATACGGTTTGCCATTTTGCCTATTTCCAGTACTATTCACTCGAAATATCTTAGTCTCACGTCAATAAAATAAGTTAATCACTTATAGGTCTTTGTACAGAAAGGATAAGTGAGTTATCCGGCTATTAATGGTGTTAATGCTTAAAATCAATAGGCTCTGTGGTGTTTAGAGGGATTTCACAATTACCTGGATACTTATTGTCAAATCTGAAAGTCTTAGTTATTGCCACATGAACTTCAGCCTCTGGTGTGTCATATATTGTTAACAACATCTTTTCTTCACAGATGGCTAATTTTTCATTAAGCCATTAAACATTAATGAAAGATTTTCATGTCATGTGACGTTTTATTTAAACTTGTCGAAGATATTTGATCTTTGTAGGCATTTCTGTGATATTATCAGTGACTAAATTCTATTTCTTGTTAATGCTGACACTGAGACATTGGCTAAGTGTGTGGCAGGAGTATAATGCAATACTTGTTTAAAAATATTGTCTGCAGTTATAGTAATCTTTTTGTAATAAATTGTTTTAATATATCATGTGCGTTAAGTTGAACACAATGTTTCTCTTTTTTTTCAACCAGAGCAGTGAACAATTTGTTCACAATTTACCTAATCATGTCAGAGATTATCTTCACTTTATTTTTATTTACCTTTGTGTTTACATGCAAAATGTTTTATTATGTGTGTCCGTACAGTGTTTAAGTCTCCTCACATGCTTTTCAGTGCTCAGTGAACCTTGTATAAACTGTGTAAATGACAAATAAATGATTTTAACAAATTGAACCATATTTCCTGAAGTGAGGTTTCTTTAGATGACTGGGAACGTGATCTAGAGTCCACCTGATGAATATACGAGAATGTGTGACGTAGTGAGACAAATGAGACAACAGATAAAGGCAGTAGATAAACACTGTCAGCAGCTTCTTCAGTTGTTCATTTAATCACTGCACCCATAGTTCCCCTTTCTCTCTTCTGATAGTGTCCTCTGAAGACAATTCCAAAACATTTAGCTAAACTTGAGTAGCCTATATATCAAAATGCCCAGATTAATGTTTGAAAGGGTTTCAAAAATTTGGTTTAGTCACTTGATATGTTCCATTGTAACATTTTATTTAGGCCTAACAATATTCAACAAGGATGCATTAAATTGATCACAAGGACTGTAAAGACATTTAATTGTCACAAAAATGTATTGCAAAAAAATGCTGTTTTTCTGAACTTTCTATTCACCACAAATCCTGAAATGTATGAAGTTTCCACAAAAGTATAGGCAGCAAACACGTTTTCAACAGTGATGATAAATGTTTCTTGAGCACCAAATTAGAATGATTTCTGAAGTATCATGTGACAGACTGGTGTAATGGCTGCTGAAATTCAGCTTTGAATAAACTTTTTACAACCCCAAACTTTTGAAGAGTAGTCTGTGGATAGTTATTATTTGAGATAGCCAACACAAATTTGAATTTGGAGAGAAGCTCTACTTTTTCTGTGGCACCGGCTAGGCCTGTTCTCACTTTGTTTAGGTGAAGTCAACTAATCACATTTTACAGTGTGCAATGTGTTTTGAGTCCATGAAACATAACGGATGCACTGCCAGTGAAGGTCAGGGAACGACCATTGGACTTTAGTGATAACCACCTGTTGAGTTTCGGGCCGGGTGTAAAATCCAAAAGCGAGACATGCACACGAGAGGGGAGGGCAAACAGAGCCTATAAATGACCCCATCGCTCCTTTTAACAACTCATTTTATGTCACACTGCTGCAATCTCGCTCTCCATGGAAAAACTGGCTCAGCTCACGAAACAGTTCGAGAAATTAATGAAAACGGGATATTTCTCATAATTTTTCAGCCAAAGCTGAACACATTTTGAAAGCAACTAGGCTACATAAAGCAGAGAAACTCATAAGAAATTGTGGATAATTTTGGCGCCTGTATAATCTAAAGCAGCCATGGATCCGGTTATTGAAGTCGTTGCTTTAATTCTAGGCTTTTTGAGTTGGATAATGGTTGGCATCACAATCCCGAACCGTTACTGGAAAGTATCCTCGATAGACGGGACAGTGATCACCACCTCAACCCTTTACGAGAATCTGTGGATGTCCTGCGCCACGGACTCGACGGGAGTGCACAACTGCCGCGAATTTCCCTCTCTGCTGGCCCTGTCTGGTAGGACAAAAATCACCAGATTTTACTTACTAATAATTTCATTATCACAGCTGTAGCAATGTGATATCAGCCACCACTATAAATACATTTCAATGTGGTTACCATTATTATTTTTTTCCTCACAACTTTATATTTTGGAATAATTTAAAGAAATTCTTTTTTTCTTTCAATATTTTATATTTGTTAATTTATTTGTTTACTGCTATTTACGCCTACTATTTATTTATTTATTTATTTTCTTTGTCCGTCTGATTTAGGCTATTTGTCTTATGTATTTCTTATTTATTTATTTGAAATATACAATGTTGCGATGATTGTTTATTTATTTATTTATTATTTTCTGTCCAGTAATTATTTTATAGCCAGTACTTTTAAATTCATTTGACTTTCCTTCCTTCCTTCTTTCTTTTAACCTTTCAATATTTTATTTTTGTTTATTTATTTGTTTACTGCTATTTATTATTTATCTGTTTTATTTGTCATTCTTTTATTTACTTATTTACTAAATAATTATTTTTATATCTATTTGACTTTATGCTGATATTTTATATCAATTTTTTTTTCAGTCTCAATTTTTTCTTTTTTCTTGTACTGCATTCAGAGCTTGTAGTAGGTTTGTTAATATTGTAATATGATATTAAATCTTAATGTTTTCCGCAGGTTATATCCAGGCGTCCCGCGCTCTCGTGATCGCGGCAATGGTGGCTGGCACGTTCGGCGTGGTGGCCACCCTCATCGGCATTCAGTGCTCGAAGGCCGCTGGTGACAACTACGTACTGAAAGGCAGAATCGCCGGAACCGGAGGCGCATTTTTCCTGCTGCAGGGTAAGGCACATTACTAATTAAACTGAAGGATGGCTGAAATCTCCTGTTGGTGAATGTGATTTTCAGGATATCTTTAAAAGAGTTCTTATCGGATTCACATTCCGAAAGCTTTATTGCTATTGTATCAGTTTTTTAATCCATTCCAAAGGTTTGTGCACGATGATATCGGTGTCCTGGTACGCGGCCAACATCACTCAAGAGTTCTTCAACCCGCTTTACCCTGGCCAAAAGTAAGCGCTCTACTGGAAATTAAAAGGGAAATGCTGCCTCCTGCTGTTTCTTTTAATACTCAACTACTGCTCTCATCGAACACCTGTCGGTGGTGCTCACACACAGTTTTATGATGTATTTGAAGTAAGAATGAAACTGGCGACTATAACCGAATTACCTCAGCTGTGCTTTACTATAGGCCTTGAACACTCTCAGAAAAAAAAGTACAAAAGCTGTCACAGGGGCGGTATCTTTTCAAAAAGGTACAAATATTTACCATAAAGTTACTAATGTGCATGATTTAGGTGGAAATAAGGTACAAATTGTGTACCTTTTGGAAGGGTACCAACCCAGTGACAGCTTTTGTACCTTTTTTTTCTGAGAGTGAATGATAGAAACTTCTGTGTTTGTGTAAAGTGTGACTAAATGTAGTTTGAGTGAAACCTATGCATGTTAGACTGAACATGTTATTTTTGTGGTGTGTTATAGGTACGAGATCGGAGAGGCTTTATATATCGGCTGGGCCTCTGGTGTTCTTGCCATCTGTGGTGGAGCTTGTCTCATGTTCTCCTGCAAATTAGGCACAAAGGAGAAGACGTGAGTTTCTTTGTCACAATCTCTTAAACTCACTCACACACTTCTCTTTCACTTACTTTCTCACTTCTCATTTTTCCATATAAAACATTTGGCCCTTTCTTGTTATTTTATGCATTTGTGCATGTGTTTGGGAGCATCTTACATTCTTCATCTTCTCTTGCAGTTACTATCAGCCCACACGTGAAACAGTTTACTCAGCATCCGCATCCAGGAGAGACGCTCAGAGCACTTATGGAAGAAATGCCTATGTCTGAATGAAGCAATTCTAGCCAATTTCATGGCCAAACAACATTATATTACATTACATTACAATACACTGACTGTTAATATTCTGTCTAGTGATGTTTTATCAGTGCAATTATGTAAATATTTATACAGTACCAAACCCACAGGTGGTTTTGTGGCCACCTAAGGATAAGTCATTAATCAAGTAAAATGTTACCATGTCGGTTTTGCTGTGCAAAAACACCTCAGAGAACATTATACAGAATGAAAGAGTTGAAATTACTTCAATTTTGTTTATAATTTGGAATTTTGTTGCCGTTACATGAATCAAGATTTGAAAAAAAAAAGATTTATAATATGTTAATTGTCTTGTCTCCATTTATTTGTACAAATGACCCTGTTTTATATGACGTTTTATACAAACAATAAACAAACATGATACATTGATATAAGAGCATTATGTATTGGGGATATTTTATCGTTTGACCCGACTCACACTAATTACAATAATACAACATTTCATATTTTATTGTATTCTTACAAAACTTTATCATTTACACTATTAAATAAAATCCTATAGTATTTTATTCTGGTTTTGCATATCAGTAATAATAGCATGGAGGCCATGGTTACCTTGGTAAATATTTGAAAGGGTCTATTCTATTCTATTCTATTCTATTCTATTCTATTCTAAAGCTTCTTACACTTACACTTCAGTATAATTATACTAAAGTATTAATTATATATGAAGTAAGAACATGACATTAAAAAATGCCATTATGTATTTGAGGATGTTTTATTGTTCAACACAGTTTATACAATGACAACAATACAATATATCACATTTCATGTTATTCTCTATACTTACAAAACAAATTTACACTAATAAAATCAAAAATATATTAATTTATTCTGATTATACACATTAACAATAGCAATTAATTTTAGTAATAGAAACCACGGTAAATATTTGGAAAGGTCTATTCTATTAAATTCTATTTCCTTCAAGCTTTTCAGTTTGAAGTAGGTCACATTATTTTATTTATTTATTTATTTATTTATTTATTTTCAGTAATAATGATAACTTAAGTGTAGTATGGCATTTTGGTCGAAACCATTGTTACCATTTCTATTCTGTCCTTTTAAGCTGCATTCTGTTCCATAATACTATAAATCAGCAAATATATTCATAACAGAACAGAGTACAATATAAACAAAATGCATTAAACAAACTGTTCCTACACTGATTTAATTTATTTGTATTTTATAAAATATAATATTAGAACTTAAGAAAAATATAATATTAGAACTTAGAATTCTAGAATAGAATAGCATAGAATAGAATAGAATAGAATAGAATATTTACCATGGTAACGACGGTTTCCTTTACGAAAGGCCAGGCGAGAATAGACTTTTCCTCCCAAATAATGATGGGCCATATCAGCTATCAGTCTATTGCAGAACGTGGGCGTGTCTGTCCAGTGCGCTAAAATAATTCGGCCAATGGGACGGGACCACGTTTGTCGGCAAACACGGATGTGAGCAGCCAGTCACCGCGCTGAAATGTAGGGCGATTTGAATTGTACACCCAGGTGGTTCACCAAGAGGAGACTTCCAAAAGTACGTGGCCGACAGCTGTTGCGCACGGTCACTGTCATACTGGGCTAAGAAACACCTCCCTATAAATTACAAAACACGGTTTTTCTCAGCAGTCGGCAGAGTGTTGATTATTGAGAGACACACGGAACTAGACTTTCGCATTCCTTTATTCCACTCGGACATATTTATAATCCGCACAACAGAAACATCGCATTCTTGCCAAGAATGCTGGATATGTCGCTGTTAGGATGATCTGAGTGTAAATACTCTCTCTGTCTTGTTGCGCGTTGTGAATCCCAGTGGAAAGACACACGGTTGTATATCGGGGGTGTGATAAATGTCATCATGGAGTCGGGACGGCGGAGAGGTTTGAGCAGTGTCCTGTCCTCCCTGTCTCTGCTCTGTGTGGTCCTGGACCTACAGCTGGACGGTGAGATTTCACTTTTCATTCACACCTGACATCTTACTTATTTTTTAAAGGAAATCATTTTTTCCGCGTTTTTTTTCCAGTTGTCTGGGGAGTACCATAGTATTACCATGCTTTTGGACAAGGACCATGGTAATAATATGGTATTCTTTGAAGTATCACTTAAAATCATGGTACAGGGATATGGTAATAATGAAATCTATATCAGAATACCAGCATGATTCCATCATCTGGCACTATAATTCTACCATGGTACCTCCACAGGTGCACAACAGGAAGTGTCAAGGAAGAAGTCTTTCAAATACTAGTATAAAATCATATTGACTTTTAAAACTTAGTAAGATGCCTATCTAGACAGCATTTTGATACCCTTTCATACCCAAGTATAGTATTCTATAGCTCAATAGAATTTAGAGCACAGACGTTTTTTTTTTTTTTTTTTTTTTGAGATCTAGAGGTGATGGTTCTTTTTTTAATGTTTGCGTTATTGTGACAACTAAACATATACTGGCCATCTACTTTGACTTTGGAGTTGTTAATATCATGCATTTTAAGCTTTAATGGTTAATGTTTAAACAGAAGCTGTACTAGGTTATGTAGAGGTGGTAGTCATTTTAGTTTTGCTTTTATTTAGTTTTGTTTTCCATAACAACTACAGGGCAGGGTGCTGTTTGCATGGTTTCACTGTTTGTGCTGTCAGCGTTAATCGAAACATAAATGCAGTGGAATGCCATGTTGAATTCCCTTTAAAGAGTTTCATTATTATGATGTTATAGAAACGCTTGTTGTTTTGGGTATGTAAGTTTAAGGTATGTAAACTCAGTCCCACCATCAGGCAGATTGAGGGTTTTCAAAGCTGCCTCAAAAAGCAGAATCATTATAAAATTCAGCAGTTGTCATGTGTAAGTCACCTGTCTCTTTATTTCAGGTGTGTTAGGAGCAACACCTGTTGAGATTGAGCATCATCTGGAAATGGGCCGTAAGCTGCTGGCAGCCGGACAGCTGGCTGAGGCCCTGTCTCACTATCATTCAGCTGTGGGTAAGACATATATACGCAAACACAGTGACAAATGGAGGCTACAGTACCATTCAATAGATTGCTGTCAGTAAGAATTTTTAAACATATGAATACTTTTACTTAAGAAAGATGCATAACATTGATGTTTAGAGACATTTATACTGTTGCACAAGATTTCTTTTGCAAGCAAATGCTGTTCTTTTGAACATTTTATTCATCAAAGATGAATCTTTCAAACATCTCAAAGAACTCTCAAAAATATTTAGCAGCACAACTGTTTGCAACATTATTGGTGATAAGAATAGTTTCTTAAGCACCAAATCAGCAGAATGGTTAGAATGGATTCTGAAGGATCATGTGACACTGAAGACTGGAGAAATGATACTGAAAATTCAGCTTTGCCATCTCAGGAATAAATTTAAATGTTTAAATATATTACAATAAAACTTTTTTAAATAGTAATAATATTTCACGATATTACAGTTTTTGCTGTATTTTTGTTCAAAGCTTTGGTCAGCATAAGAGCCTTTAAAAAAAACATTAAAACATTTACAGACCAGGCAGTTAAACAACAGTTTCATTTTGTTTTTTTTTTACTTGATGCTAATTAATATTAAAATGCAATTATATTCAGTGTATGTAGGTAATTTAAAATAAAGAAAAGATGCAGTTCATTAACCAATACAGTTGTCTTAAACAGAGGGTGACTCTAAGAACTACCTGACATACTACAAACGGGCCGCCGTTTTCCTGGCTATGGGAAAGTCCAAGTCAGCTCTGCCTGACCTGACCCAGGCCATACAGCTCAAGCCAGACTTCCTTGCTGTGAGTTTATTTTTGTGGTTGTAATATCAAGTTATAGGTGACAATACTGCATATACATGTTTATGGTTTGTATGTGTTTTCAGGCCAGACTGCAGAGGGGTAATATTCTACTGAAACAGGGAAGTACTCAAGAGGCTAGAGAAGACTTCCAAGCAGTAGTGAGTGAAACAATTCCCTTATTCCTTTAAAACCTCCCAACTTCATTCTCAAACCAGATCACATTTTGCTCCATTTTTTTCTATTTCCTGCCTCCTGCTCTGTTAACGTTTCTCCTTTGCAGCTGAAGCGTTCCCCGAATCATGAGGAAGCACAGGATCAGCTCCGCAAGGCCGAAGAGCTGGAGTTATTCCAGGAAGAGGCACACGAGGCCCATCACCGTGGAGACTGCATCACTACTGTCCAGGTGCTGGAGAAGGTCATAGAGGTGAGTTAGTCTGGAGATCAAATGCACATGCATGAACAGGTGTTGTTTATATATTGCTACATGTGTTAATAGTAATATTAAAGGGATTGTTCACCCAAAAAATTAAAAAGATGTTATTTATTCATCCTCATGTTTTTCCAAAACCATTTGGCTTTTTTCCTTCCACAGTGAAACACAAAATGCGATTATTTTCAGATTCCAGAATCTTTTTCATAAAACAGAAGTGTTATGTAATGAATACTGTTAAAGGGGTCATATGACGTTGCTAAAAAGAACATTATTTTGTGTATTTGGTGTAATGCAATGTGTTTATGCAGTTCAAGGTTCAAAAAACATTATTTTCCACATACTGTACATTATTGTTGCTCCTCTAAGCCCCGCCTTTCTGAAACGCGTCAATTTTTACAAAGCTCATCGTTCTGAGAAGCGAGGCGTGCTCTGATTGGCCAGCTATCCAGTGCGTTGTGATTGGCCGAATACCTCAAGCGTGAGCAAGTATAGGTCTCTGCAGAAAAGTAATGGGAGTTACCAGATCGGGGTGTTTTTAGACCATGTTACCTGATTGGCTGTCGTCATAGTGATGGTAGGTTTAGGGGTGGGGTTAGGTCAGGTGAATCATTTTGATTGCATGATTTAGAAACACCCAGCAGTTTGAAAACGCCCAGAAATTCAGAAACGCCCACTTTTGCTCTGCAGAGACCTCAGTCTCAGCGTGAGACGGAAATGTTACGCCCCTCACCGTATTGTGATGCCGTGTCCCAGCGCAACGACACAAAAACAATAAAACCCATTACCAACGAGGCATTTGTTGCATCCAGTGGGGACATATTTACTGATTATAATGACTTATACTGTCTTTTTACGCGTCGCGTTGCATCGCGCTGTGTAAACATTACCATGTCTGCGTTTGTGATCGGAGAAACGACAAACAACAAGCGCTACTCTACACTGCTCAAAACTCGCGTTTGAATAGTCAGTGGCAAATTCTTTAAATAAGAAAATGTACTTAAAGGCTGTGAGTCGGAAGCACCAGACTGTCCTTGCAAAGTTGGATTTGCCCCACTTTATAGAAACAGCCTTTGTGCAAGCCAGCATTGTAGGCTACTCTTCCAGGTTCAGTAAATGCTCTAATATTTGGGCTGAACTGTTCTGGAACAGTGTTGTAAATACAACTTAATCACTGATTTCTAGTTGTGTCCTCTTTTGGAAGCCCAAACAAAGTACTTTCTCTTTCACAATGAAACACAGTGTCTCCAGGACATGGCGCCGGCGGCAGCAACAATACCACAGTGAGAATAATAGTTCCGCCTTCTTTCTTTGCGTATACATTTGGGCGGTGTTTTGCAAATCTTCCCACACTGCGACATAGACATATGGGTGTGCGTGTTTGAATGAGCTGTTTTAGGGGGGCGTGGTCGAGTCTTAACTTTTATAAAGAATATCTCTTTGGTTTTGAGACTTTAGTCTTTGAAACTTCAGGGATCTTATCTATGCACAAACAGCTTGTAACACTCCAAAGAGAAAGCTTGAAATCGCATCATATGACCCATTTAAGCTTAAAAAAGACCCAAAAATTAGCATAAAAGTCGTCTATAGAACTTGTGTGCTATTCTGAATTCACACAGTAGCTTTGTTTGAGTTAGAAAATGAAATATACACTATTTGTTCAAATGTTTGGGTTGGTAAAAAAAATTTTTTGAAAGTTTTTGAAAGAAGTCTCTTCACCAGGTTCACCAAGGCTGCATTAATTTGGCCCAAACAAATACAGTAAAAACAGTAATATGTCAAATAGTATTACAATTTAAAACAGTTTTCTAATTTAATATCTATTTTATAATGTAATTTATTTCTGTTGTGGAAAATCAGAATTTTCAGCAGCCATTACTCCAGTCTTCAGTGTCACATTATCCTTTAGAAATCTGATTTGGTGCTCAAGAAACATTTCTCATATTCTGTTGAAAGCAGATGTGCTGCTTAATATTTTCTGTGGAAACTTATGTTTTCAATAGGATTCTTTGATAAATAGAAAGTTCAGAAGAACTGGATTTATTTAAAAATAGAAATGTAACTTTATACATGTCTTTACTGTAACTTTTGAACAATTTAATGCATTCTTTATGAATAAAAGTATTTTAATGTTATAAAGTCATTATTCACTGACAATATGAAAGTTTTGGATTATGTTTAGGTGAAGTATTCTTTATTAATTTAACCTTTTATCACGGATCACTTTTATGGCTTTCTTTATTGCACTTTCTCTAATTTGAGCTGTTGAAATGAGTGGCCCTACAAATAAAATACAAAAAGAAATAGAAAATCAAATGTTGCAGTTTAAGCTTAGCATGTCTCTGGGGATTCAGAAACACAGTGTGCATGCTTTGTCATCTAAATTTTTCCTGTAGTCATGTTTTCTTTGTTTTTCAGCTCTCTCCTTGGGATCCAGAGTCTCGAGAGCTAAGAGCCGAGTGCTACATCCGACTCGGGGATCCACGGAAGGCCATTATGGACCTGACACCAGCAACACGTCTCCGTGCAGACAACCGAGCAGCCTTCCTCAAACTCAGCCAACTCCATTACAGTTTAGGCGATCATCACGACTCGCTTAAGTATGTCATTCAGTATGAATGACAGCCACGTTCTTTGGTTATTAAATCATACAGACAGCATTCAAGCATCTCCTGTCAGCTGCTTCAAGGACAATTCTAGAGTCATACCTTTTAGTAAATACAGCTGTCAATCCCACACACTGACTGTGTGCATGTACAGTAGTTATAGAGTAGTAATAATAATATACCAATCTCGTGTGATGATAAAAAGGAAATTTATCTCTCTTTTTTTGCTGCTGTTCACTGTGTATTTCCCTCTTTGTTTCTGTTTTCAGTCAGGTCCGTGAGTGTCTAAAGCTGGATCAGGATGATAAGGAGTGTTTCGCTCACTACAAACAGGTCAAGAAGCTCAGCAAGCAGCTGGACTCTGCAGAAGAGCTGATCTCAGAACAAAGGTGCTGAAAACATCCCTTCCCTGTCACTTCTAGAAAAACTGCTTTTTAATTCAGGTCTAGGCTTAGCTTACCTCACTCAAATTCATTGTTAGCCTTTGAGATTCGTTATCCTCCTAACTGTCACCCGTCCCCTCTGTGGGACGCCTAAGTTTACTTCACTATATTACAATAAATCCTGATCTAATCATGACAAACTATATATCGTTGGAAAGGTCTAAGACTCCTAAATAGATATTTTAACACTTTTTTTGTTAAATTATGTAGGAAAATTATTAGATTAATTTATGACAAGAGTGCACCTAAAAAATCTACATCATAACAGGAGTTCTGACCTTTGTCACAGACCGTCTTCTTAGTTGCCTTTTTCCCTATCACGCTTTAGAAATCATAAGAAATTATATATCAATTGAAAACTTAAAATCTCAAAATTCATGCTTTGAACCCCATTTTAAAATCAGACATTGCATTACCATGGAAATGGTACATAAATATCATGTTACAAAATGTTTTCGTTCATGAATTATAAAAATTTAAGTTTGGATAGTGCACTATAATGTCTATGTTCAAAACTGTGAGTGACAGTTAAGGGGTTAAATTATCATTTATTTTATAAATGTACAATATTTTATTTTTAGCTATATCTTTTGTTATTGTATTAGTTATTTTATCATATATTCCATACACTACCGTTGAAAGGTTTAAGATTCTCTTGAAAGCCTTTATCAAAATATCAGACAAAACAGTAATGTTTTAAAGTATTATTATGTTTTTTAACATTTATGAGAATGTAATTAATATGTGATGGTAAAGCTGAATTTCCAGCATCATTACTCCAGTCTTCACTGTCACATGATCCTTCAGAAATCATTCTAATATGCTGATTTGCTGCTTTAGAAACATTTATTATTAATAACAATGTTTATAACCAGTTGTGCTGCTTAATATTTTTATGGAAACTGTCATTTTTTTAGGATCATTTGATGAATATAAAGTTAAAATGAACAGCATTTATTTGAAATAGAAATGTCTTTACTGTGACATTTGATCATTTAATGCATACTTGCTGAATAAAAGTATTTATTAAAAAAAACAAAACATCTTACCGACCCCAATCTTTTGAGCGCTAGTGTATGAGTATGTATGTATTTTAAAAATCTTACTAATTTGGTTTTGAATGGTTTTATATCTTTACCAGTGTCTGTCAAATTTTTCAGCATTTGTATTATTTCAGGTTTTTCAGTTCTAATGATTTATTAATTCTTTTGTTTTATTTTTACTTCTGCTCTTGAATGACAGGTATCAGGAGGCCATTGAGAAGTATGAATCTGTGATGCGAACAGAGCCAAACGTGGCATTCTACACTAATAAAGCAAAGGAGAGGATCTGCTTCTGCTTAGTCAAAGTATGTTCCTTTACAAAATGTAATTTAGTTGTTTTAAGGGGATGAAAACCCTTCTAGTCTCGCTGTCCTAGTAATCACCATTTAGTTAGAGGTTAATAAGAACATCAAGAGTCTGGTTCTGGTGTCTAGCCTCACTGGTTGTGTTTTTCTTACCCTCCCTCCAGATGAAGAGTGCTGAGGAGGCCGTAGACATTTGTTCAGAAGCCCACCAGAGAGAACCTCAGAATATCCACATCCTCCGGGACCGAGCGGAGGCCTACATCTTACTGCAGGAATATGAGAAAGGTAGTTCAACACTCACTGACTACTATAAAACCTTTTCAATTTGTTTGCGTAAACTCACGTTTCTTCCTCTGTTCCTCTTTTCAGCTGTGGAAGACTATCAGGAGGCACGGGAGTTTGATCAGGAAAACCAGGAGATTCGTGAAGGTCTCGACCGAGCACAGAAGCTCCTCAAGCAGTCTCGCAAGAGAGACTATTACAAGATCCTGGGGGTCAGCAGGTAAGGCAATGACTGATGATCAAAATCCTGCCTTAAAATTTTGCAGACAGTGTTACTTCCTTCTGTCCTGTTTTATGATAATAAGGCAGAAAATATGGTCAAAAGTTGTTTCTGGGGCACCTGCAGTAGTAACAATGAAAGGAGATTGTTTGACTGAAATGCTTGTTTCTTTTCACTTGTTTTTAGGAGTGCCAACAAACAGGAAATCATAAAAGCGTATAGAAAGCTGGCTCAGCAGTGGCATCCCGATAATTTCCAGTCTGAAGCAGATAAGAAAGAGGCAGAGAAAAAGTTTATTGATATTGCATCAGCAAAGGAAGTGCTCACAGATCCAGGTAGGAAAATGTCAGATGACAGCAAAAACTAAATTAAACATGAATACAAATGATTTTCAGTCTTTATCAGTCTGTTATTGAAAATTTCTATTGTCAGTCAGTTTTTTTTTTTTTTTTTTTTCCAGCTTGTTTTATAGCTTGATTGTACACTACTGGTCAAAAGTTTGGAAAAAATGTATTACTTTTTTTTTTTTTTTTTTTTTTTTTTTTTTTAAATGTTTTTTGTCTTATGTTTACCAAGGCTGGATTTATTTAATTAAAAAAATAGTAATGTTGTGAAATATTATTATTATTATTATTATTATTAATATTATTATTATTATAATTTAAAATAATATTTTTGTATTATATTTTTCTAGTGTAAAAAATATGATAGAGTACCGTTCAAAAGTCTGGAGCAATTATGATTAGAAAAAAAAGAGAAATTAATTAATACTTCTATTCATTAAAGATGCATTAAATTGATCAAAACTGAATGGAAAGACATTTATAATATTACAAAGGATTTCTATTTTAAATAAATGGTGTTGTTTTGATCTTTAAATTCATCATAGAATCTTGATTTCCACAAATATATTAAGCAACAAAAACTGTCTTCAAAATTGATAACAATAAGAATCATTATTATTAACTGAGCAACAAATCAGCATATTAGAATGGCTTCTGAAGGATCATGTGACACTGAAGACTGGAGTAATGATACTGAAAATTCAGCTTTGCTTTCACAGAGATAAATTACATTCTAAAATTTATTCCAAAAAACAATTATTTTAAATTGTAATATTTCAGTGTTTATATTTTTAGTGTATTTTGATCAAATACGTTCAGTTTTGGTAAGAATAAGAGGCTTCTCTCAAAAACATTAAACATCCTAATTATTAAGTGTCTTCAATTTGATGCATTAACTTCAGATTGATGCATTCTTTGTATTTTTCTGTACAGAAATGCGTCAGAAATTTGATTCCGGCGAGGACCCTCTGGACCCTGAGAATCAGCAGGGTGGAGGAGGTGGAGGAGGCAGAGAATGGCCTTTTGGCTTCAACCCCTTTGAGGGCGGAAACTTTCACTTCAAGTTCCACTACAACTGATAACAGAGCGGGTGATGCAGTATAAACGGACAATGATTTTGGACTAAGAAACCTGGCTAGAGAACCTGCTTTATCCGAACTGAACTTTGGAGGAAACTTATCAAAGTGGGAGGTTTTTTTTTTGTTGTTGTTGAGACTTGAATCCACAGGCTGTTTTGGACTTCTCCAGGAGCAAATTACATGTTTGATTTGCTGTCCTTCAATACGTAAAAATGAAGTCTAGTTGAACTTGGAGTCTTAACCCCAGCTGAGTCATTTTGGCTCAAAATTTTTGATCTTTCTTTGACACATGTGCCATCTCTAACATTACTTTGTCTTTCTCATACTGTCTTTTTTTTTTTCTTTTTCTGCTGCTTATGTTTGTTTTCTTTGAATAACACTCCAGAATTTAGGGTTGTGGTTTCTTTTAGACTGTGCCATGTACTTCTGACACCAGTATGTCATTTGCGTTCTTAAAGCTTCAACTCTGTGAAACAGTATTGCACGCTTTTTGGCAAAGGAGGTACCTTTTCTCATATCTTTATCTCATTTAGATTTTTTTTTTTTTTAACCCAACTGCATAAAACCACCAGAAATTAACATGCTTTATAACTGCTTCATAGCCTGACACCTTTGATTTGATACCAGTTTGCACAATAGTTTTTTTTTTTTTTTTTTTTTTTTTTTTTTTTTAACTGAAATCTTTGTTAAAAGTTTACATGACAGAATGTATATGATCATTCGACTGCTGTTGCAGATCAGATGATAGGCTATGAAGCAGTCTTTATTGGTTGAAGGTTTTTTTTGTCTAATATATAAACAGGTCAATGTCCCACAACAAAGCTTTGAAACTATTATGTGAGTTACCCCTGCACTTTCGAGTTTTAATTTCGAGTTGAAGGTCAACCAACTTAAGAGATCACTAGCTATTGGGAAAAAAAAAAGAAAAAGATTTATGAAATGTGGCAAAAGTATAATTTAAAAGGTTTGCAGGTTTTTTGGGTATATGCTTGTTAGTTTGTGCAGACATGCCAATGCAATGTCTCCTTTGACCTTACTGATGTTAAGGACATGGGTCTTCCTAATGTTTTATGCTTGTTTTTCATTTGTTTTAACCTTAACAAATTCATGAAAATCTCCAAGATATACTGTATTTAAGAGAGTATTGAAGACTCGTTTGTCAAGTGTCTTTTTTTCTAGGATTAATGTGTGGACTTATAGGTAAAGGCAAGCATCACAATTGCTTTTATTTAAGGGTTAGAGGTTCTCTTTTTTTTTTATTTTGTGTTTTACCCAAAGGGTGAGAATATATTATGTAAAAAATGCCAAAATCATCACAATTACACAATAGTATACTTTTAAGCAAAGCATAAAAAATAATGGTAACACTTTATAATAATGTTAATTTCAACATTTACTAAAAGATTATTAAAATGTAAAAACAAAAAAAATTGTATCTCTTAATATAATTTAATGGACCTGGGCTAACATGGCCTCATTATGAAGTTTTAGTAAATTAATTACGAAAAAAAAACTTCGCTCCCCTCCGCTTCGGTTACCACAGCAACCAGTGAGCTTGCGCGCGCTTCCGTGGCCAATGTAACAACAATCGTCTTGTACGGGGACTGAATAATTATAAAGCGAGTAAACAGTTTTATTTCTCTAAAACAGGAAGATTGTTAAAATGCGGCGCCCAAAGTATTTCACGCCGAAGGAGGTGTCCGTTCACAATACTCTCAAAGATATATGGGTGTCGTACCTGGGCAAAGTGTACGATCTGACACCGCTGCTGGAGGAATATAAAGGCAAGTAACCATATAATTAAAAAAAATTGAAAAGGAAGAAACGATTTTGTTTCCAAACTTTTGAAATGTGGCACATATTAACTGCTTATTAAGAGCACTATAACAAAAACTCTCTTTCTCTTATAGGTGATGTGTTATTGAAACCTATCACAGAGTGTGCTGGAAAGGACATCAGTCACTGGTTTGACACAAAGACAAAAGATGTAAACCATTTGCAAAACTTTATGGAAATATATATTTTAATATCTTCATGTAATTTGGCAAAACCAAGGGCTCCTATAGGGCACACACACACACACGACGTAATTTAGCAATTTTCTTCTTTTTTTTAAAATAAATATTTGCTTTTAGTATTTTTTTCAAGTATGTTTTCATATTTTTTTATGATCATTTCAAAGATAAGAACTTAAAGTAAAATCTACATCTTTTTGAAAACATTTCTTCATTTCAAAAAAGTATGTTTTTCCCACCCAGAGAATATAACCAAAACCAAACTAGGCTACTGCATTGCTATCTAGCTGTTTTGTTAAAGTCAGCATGAAATTAAAATTGACAATACTTTTTTTTTATGGAACATTGCAGTATTTATTTACAATTTACAATTTTTTTATTTAATGTGCCCTTGTAATCTTTAATTTAAAAAAACACACATTAGTTTCCCCTCTCGTTGCAATGAATGATCTCTTCTCTGATAAGCTGTGGACCAGCAACCTGTCACTCAGATGAGATATTAATAATGCAGAAATGCAGCAATTAGCAAATGACAACATTCCAGTCAGTTCCCCAAAACAAAATAGTCTAGCTCTACATTATTTTCTCATTCGAAGAGGTGTTTCACTCAGATATACTTCACAGTAATGGAAGATAAGAAAATCACCATTTTCATCTCATGCTGACTTTAAGGGCACAATCTTCTGAATGATCAAACATTTTTCACATGATTATGGAGCTGAAGGTTTTTGTTGATTCACAGTGTTGTGTTTTCCCTTTTTAGATTCTTACCCATGTTGACCCATTGACTGGCTGCATTAAATACTATACCCCTAGGGGGCGCTTTTTACACATACCTCCTCCCTGCCCTCGCACTGACTGGGCCAATGACTTCGGAAAACCTTGGTGGAAGGATAACCGCTACGAGGTTGGGCTGCTGTCTGCCAAAACACGCTGGATCCGCATTATCAACACTCTAACCTCCCAAGAGCAGAGGCTGGAGGTAGGTCAATATTAACCTGGCATAGAGTTGTAGAAAGCAGAAAATGTCGATGCTGACTCCTCTGCAAAATGATTTCAGGATTTTGCCCCAAAAGTGCATATTAATTATTTAAGCATTCTTGAGATAAAATGCCTGCATAGAGCACTTTCCTTTTGACAAATTGCACGTTTGCACTGCACTGCTGCATACTGAAGAGGGCAGGGTTGCACTGCTTCATCGCTTTGTAGCTCCTCTCCATCTTTTGATTTCGTCCTCCCTCCCGCTCTTTGCATCTGATCCTTTTCCAGCTTGAAGGAAATGGACCTAATGTTAAGCCTCTGGCATTACAAATGTTTTCAGACTGACCATGCTGATTCACTTGCTTCAGCGGCCACCAGGCTGCATCTTAAACTCTGGGCTGAATAACCATTTGGCAGTTTTCATTCAGCCCAGATGCCTCTTTCTCTTCTTTCTATGGATCTGTCGAAGACAAATTCCTGCCCTGTGTCTTTCTATAGGAATGTTTATGTGCATTCATAAAATAAACATGTATTTGGAGCAGCCAAATAGTTCTAAGCTGTTATTTTCTAAGCAGGTTTGCTCTGAGGAGACTCTGGATGAGATTCTCCAGCGATACCTGCGCTATAATTCCCATGCAGCAAGCTACACCTGGAAGCACAATGGCGTAAATTTGGACATGAGCAAGACCCTGAGTGAAAATGGCATCCCTGAAGAGGACGAGTTTTACTGTGGAAGCCCAGACTGTGACCTCTTCTCTCCATCCATATGTCTGTATTTCAACAACGACCTTACTGAACTCTAAAAACGCATGCACAATGGCATATAATTCATTAGAATATCACAACCACTGCGAGCCAATTTGAGCGAGAGGCATGAACGCCACATCAACTATTCATGTGTTCAGTGTTTCATCGATTCCTGTCTGTGGTTATCTTATTGCAGTTCTCTGGGCTTCATCCAATCAAATGCTGAGCAACAGAATAAAAAAGATGAATGCCAGCCTACATAATAACCCCCTGAACCATAAAGTCTGGTGGTTGCCATGGTAATTGCTCGGAGGAAATGCAGCAGCTACTGTATTGTAGGCCACAGCGGGCTCTCAACCCTAATTAAGTAGCATTATATATGTGTGCATGTACACAGAAATGATTTCATGCAGCCAACATTTCAATTTAATCACTGCTTTATGAGACCATGCCATTAACATCTGCAAACGTGCATCTTTTTGGTAAGCAGTTTCAATTGCTTGTGCACCATGTACTTGGTTTAATGAATTTTTTGGGGGAGATCGATTTGATTTTTTGTTCCGTGTGCACAGGAAAGAACATCTAGAACAGTGGTCTTGAGCTTGCTTAAAATGATTTAAAATAAGACAAAATATGCACCAAACAGTTAAAACTCAAGATGTATGCTTATGTCATATTTCTCATTTTAATTCATTCCCTCAACACCTGTTTCTATGATCTTGAGAAACTTGGATTTATATGGCATTTTAAAAGTGTGGTTTCAAGACCTGGAAAAGTCTTGGACATTTCTATAACAAATATACATTTTTCTAGTTGTCAAGCTCAAAAACTATAGTATTGGGTGGAAACTGCTGAGAAATCACTATTTGTGTGTAAAAAATAATAAGAAAAAACTGTACAAATCAGAAATTACTACAAAAATCATGTATATTCATTAATAGTAATGTAAATCCTGATAAACATTCAGTTATTGCATCTGTAATTTTGGAATTTTATTATATTAATTATAATATATTATTTACTGTAAATATGTTTAAGGAAATGTTGCTGTTATAAATATAATTTAGTTTGAAATGAGCAGCTTTTTTTCCACAGCAGAAGTACCGGAAATATCTTGAGGTGACTTCAAATATTGTTTTTGACAATTGGGGGCTTTAGAGTCACAGGTTGAGAACCGCTGATTCAGATTATACCAGCCAAACATTAAACACCTAAATCAGTCTAAATAAGATAAACTAAATATGAAAAACTGTATTTAAAGCAGGAAGAAATTGATAAAGCCTTTTTGCATCAGTACTACTTAATGGTTTGCTTGTGGGCACACTGGACTTCACAATCCAATATGTGCATTTGTTAAATATTATTGTAATTCTGCAGCTAAAAATATAAAATTATCCATTCCATTTCATTTTCCTAAAAATTAATTCTATTTTGGGCGGCTCTGATAACTTGCTTTGTTTTGTCCTGAGCTCAAATAGTTAATTTTTAAGCAATGCAACATGATGTAAGTGTGGGCATGGCTGCGGCAGCGCTCCCCCCTCTAGCCAACCTCACATCAGCCCCTTCGCTCCAGTTTTTTTTTTCTTTCTTTTTTTTGGATTTGTTTTTACAAAGGTGGGGGCCTTAAAAGAATATTAAGGTGGCCGTGTTTGTTAGATTCGTGTTGCGCTGCGTACAGTGCGCGCGGGCGTTACTACGTGCACTTTCGGAAAAAAACAGACAGTAACCATGCAAGTCTGAAGCAGAGAGAGAGCGAAAGCTCACACAATAAAACGAGTTGAAATACAAGTTGCAATCAGCTATAAGCCCCCTCCAGTAACAATGTGATTATTTTTAAGGAGGGAGGGGAGTCTGGAGAGAGAGAGAGAAAGAGAGGGTGAGAGAGAAAGAGAAAAAGAAGGAGGAGGAGGGGGGGGGGCGTTCTGAAATAATATAGTCAGCCATTTTTATGTAAGGGGATTTTTCTTATTGGGGGGGAGTGGGGAGGGGGGGTTGTTAAAAAATAAATATAAGGGCGGCCATCTTTGTTTCTCTGCCTTGTAGTGTAAAATATTCCAAAACGCCCCCCACTTTTTGTGTGTCGATTTGAATATTAAATAAATATCATAATTCGGAAGGAATACACTTTTAGATCTCGCGGAACGGGGTCACCGACGGGAATATAATGTCCTCTCTTCTCCGTTCTTGTGAGGAAGATGAGGGCACCGCGGTTAATTCCGAGGGAGGAGATTTTGATGAAGAAGAAGACGACGGAGACCTGGACGAGAACGCAAGCGACATAAACTCGCCGGCGGCGCCTAGAGAAACTGCAGCAAGAGCCGCGCCAGGTACCGTACAGTCCGCGGAGCGCGCGTGGGGCGCAAAAACACATCGAAACAAACGCGAATGCTCTTAAAACTGCCACAGCGACATCTGCGTTAATGCACACTTCAGTCTGGCTTCTCGAAATTGGTGTTTGCTTTATTTATCCTCGTGCATTTCGGCAGAGAGTTGCATAGAGTTTGGCTAAAGTTGACCGATCCCCCCTCTCTCTGTCCCGTCTGTGTCATTCATCAGGTCTGTCATATGATGGTGCTTTCTCATCTCCAGCTGTGATCCGACAAAGGATCATTAAGCCGCCTCTATGTCGTTTTTTGTTTGCCCTGAAGGTTACAGACTTGGCACTTGAGCAGATAAAGAATAATATGACAATGCATTGATCTAAAGAGGCGTGAGCGTCAGGACTACCGCTTTGATTGTGACAATGTAAATAAACTTGACCCGACCCACTGCCGCCTGGTTCAGAACAGGGCAGAGAGATCTGTGTGCTGCGATGCTTTCACTTTGCAAAACGCCAGTTTGTACACTGTCACCAGCCCTCGGGCTGTTTTGAGTGTGGGAATATGTCAATAAAGCGCTATATTACTATGTACATCTATGGCATAACATCAACAGATAGTGATGAGTAAAAAGTTCCACTATTCAGTCGATTAATGCGCCACACAATGCCTCAAAGCTTAGTTAATAACATGTTGCTCTGTCATATTAGTTAGTCCTTATGCAATTACATTGTTTTGTAAGATTTTTCATTTTAAAAGCAACTTGTTAATTCTAACTTTTATGTCACACTATGAAACTGTGCTGATGTTTGTGGTCATATTTGGGGCCTCGTTTGGTGTGTAACCGCTGTCTCGCGCATTCCCACAGTGCGAGTGAATCAATTTGCACGAGCGTCCCGTCTCGCCCCCGCGACCTTCAGTTGCGGTTCATCTGGTGGTCTGCTCCCCAGGTGCAGGAGTTCACGACGAGGGGAGCATCAGCTCTGCTCGCGGCCTCTCGATCACCGAGCCCCGAGTGCGTGCTACTGCCGCCCCTGGCTGCAGCGAGCGGGGAAAAAGGGCTCTGCCAGCGCGCCTCAGCAACAAAGACACAATCGCATCTAACTCGTTTATCACAGCGCGGTGGCGATAGTTCTAATCTGCGATGTCAAACACGACATGCTGATATCTGCATTTATACAAACAAGCTGTATCAGGGTGAATGGTACAGTGTAAAAAGTGAGAAGGTGTACTACTTTTTACCGTGAGGAAGTGTTTCTATCGTATTATATAACTTATTTGGTGTCAACTAATGTAGTCAGGTTGATTTAGTCAAATTATATTCTGGACTGGGTAATATTATGACCAAAATGTACTTTTGAATTTAAACAGGCTAAAAAGAGCTGTTCACGTGTTCTACACAAAGCTGTTTGCTTTAAATGAAAGAACAGACTGGTTTGGTTTCATCTGAACGATTTTACATGGCTGCTGTAAATAGTCACATGACTGGAGCTGTTTAACTCCACTTTGCCCCTCTGAAAGATGATGTCTGTGTCAAAGCGCCTTTTATGGAAGCATGTCAGACTTGTCATAATACAGGTACCTTGTTTGGAAAATGTTAACCATTTTTAGCACATTTTTAGGTGACCTGGCTGTGTGTTTAAAGAAAACATATTTTGAACATTTTGTGAAAGAAGAAAAGTGGGTTGCTGCATCATTTAATAATTCCTTAAATATTTTTACTTAAAGTAATTTCTTCAACTCACGCAGTGACCTGAAATTCTCATCTTATGGAGCGCTGCATACAATATTTATCATCGTCTTAAAATTCACTTCGTAAATAGCTTTCGGAGAGTCGTAATTAGGTCATGTAGATAATCATATTTGTGAGATTAATTCATTAAGTCCTACAGCTTAGTTCAAGTCAGAAGTGGAATGACTTATATTTCCTGTGTGTGACGGTCTCGGTCTCCGCACCGCTCGTGTTGTTCAATAATTGAAGTGGGAAATGATTTGAAGGATACCTCAGAGGGTTTGCAAAGAATTATGGTCACTTTCATTTCGTCAGTCCTCCCATGTTCCCTCATTTCCCTGCATCTCTCTCACTCAGATGATGGAGACGACATTGGTGAGACATCGGACAGGGACAACCTGGGGAAAAAGAAACGAGGCCCTAAAAAAAAGAAAGAGACGAAAAAGAAAGACAAGGACAAGGAGGGGAAGATGGCCAAAGCACGCAAGCGCAAAAAAATAGTATGTTGTAGATGCATTTTTTTCTCTCTTAATGTTGAAGTGCATTTTTTTTTTTAAGTAAACCTTTATTTAATAGTAATTTGCAAACTGTCAAATGATTATTAATCAAGCTACAAATTTAATTTCAATTAGTCATACATGTCTATATTTTCTGAAAAGAGCCCTGGGAATGGAGATAACTATTAAGATAATTGCACTAATTTAAATTAGTTCAATTATTTTTATAGTTAGTTTTTTAAATGAATGCGTTATAGTGACAGTTCTAATTATTTGTTCTGAAGCTTCGGTTTTATTTCTCTGTCTCTTGCAGGACAGTGATGTAGAAAGAGACTCAGAGCCGGACTATGCCATGAACTCTGACAGTGCTGCCAGCGATTATGGAGGAGAGAAGAAAAAGAAGAAGAAACACAAGGACAAAAAAGAGAAGAAAACCAAGAAAAAGAAGAAAGAGGATGAAGACAGCACACACGAAGAGACCACAAAGGTTATTCTTTTGCACTTTCTATGCCTTTTCTTGCTCTGCCTGTGGAGTTGCATGCTATTTCCCATCCACTTTGCCGATACAGGTTGTGTGCTTCTCCTTATTCTCCTCTGTATCCAAATCAAACACGATCAGCTCATTATAAAGTGTAAAGCTGAATTAGTTTACCTAACTTAGAGCGGTAAAACTGTAGTTTTTTTTGCAGTAGTTGGTATTCGTGTTTTGTAAGAAGGAGTTTAGCTTTTGGTGAACTTGGACCCTGTTGAAATTCAGCAAGTTCTCCCATGCAAATCAGTATTTAAAATAACTACATAAAAATGATACGTTAATCTTAAATATAAGTTAATATGTACTAGGTAATTTTTATTAAGTATACTCGTTAAAGAAATAGTTTACCCAAACATTTGGTGAAAATTGACTTGAAATTTGGCTTTACATCACTTGCTCACCAATGGATTCTCTGCAGTGAATGGGTGCCGTCAGAATGAGAGTCCAAACAGCTGATAAAAACATCATAATATTCAAAACCCCTTACCCATGAAGCATGTTTTATTAGATTGTGCTCTGCGAAAACATTTATTACTCAGATAATACTTTTGAAGAAATTTAAATGAAACCAAATATAGTTTTACTGAAAAGTTTTTAGCAAAAATAGATTGTAAAAGACTGATATAGTTTTACTCTAAAATTTTCTTGCAATGAAAATAGCCACAGAAACTGGTGTGCCATTAAAAAACAAGCGAACATCGCAATAATCTGCAAATAATACACATGAAGTGAAAATCTGTGTTTGTAGTAAATTCATCATTATTTCTTTTTAACATTGATAAAATAGGAGTCCTCTAGCCATAATATTGCTTTTGTCCACTGAAAAAGTTGAATCAAAAAAGAAGAAACAAATTCATCTACATCTTGGATGAACTGAGGGTTAGAACATGTCCAGTAAGTTTTCATTTTTGGGTGAACGATTCCTTTAATGAGCTAATTCACATTAACCCAGATCTAGGATTAAAGTATCAATTATTTATGGAATTATTTAAAATATATATTTGTATGGAACGAACTTGCTTAAATTCAACAGGGTCCAAGTTCACCAGAAGAAAACTAATCACCTTAACACTGACTTATTACAAAACACGAAACCAGCTACAGCATAACAACAGAGTTCAAAAGAGTTCAAACCCATGGTAAATTCCCTCGATTTGACCAAGCATACATAATTAAATTATTCAAGTACCTCAGTTTTGGTCATTTTGAATTATTTTTACTTAGGATTTAATAGATTTTAAACCATTTTTTTTGTGTGTGTGTGTGTTAATGGCAACTTTAGGATTTACATGGAAAGAGTATCATGATTGCAACTAGTAAGAATAGCAGAATATTAGGGATAATTCACCCAAAAATGAAATTTCTGTCATCATTTTCTCACCCTCAAGTTGTTTCAAACCTGTATGATTTCTCTCTTCTGCTGAACATAAAAGAAGATTTTTTAAAGAATGTAACCAAACAGTTTCTGGTCCTCATTGACTTCCACATTATGTTTTTCATACTGTGAAAGTCAGTGGGGATCAATAATTGTTTGGTCACTCACATTCTTCAAAATAGCTTCTTATATGTTCAATAGAAGAGAGAAACCATACAGGTTTGGAGCAACTTGAGAGAAATTAAATGATGACAGAAATTTCTTTTTTGGGTGAACTATCCCTTTAATACATTTAAAAATAGCCGTTAGTGTTTACAGTGTATCAAAAGATGAATCGCTTTTATCTGCTGAGCTGGTGTTAGTACTGTATATGCAAGAAATTTCCCTCAATATAATGTGTTTGCAGACAAAAGCTTCACACATTCCCCAACACATATGCAAACACATCATCAGAGGTTCTTCTCACACTTGCACCCAGAAATGATGAAAGATTGACAAGTACAAACCGTGACATGGTGTTTCTAGCTGTTGCATGTCCACGATAATGTACAACACACATAATTACTGATCCAGTTAACATGTAGTGGAGTCTAGGGCACAGATGTTTCCAGATATTTATTACTCATCCACACTGTGGCAGCCATATGATGAAGCCTTTCTTCCAGCCGGTGGAAATGAAAACGTCGGCCCAGCTGGCTAGGGAGTGGGGACTGGAGGATGTCGATCACACATTCACAGAAGAAGATTACCGCACACTAACCAACTACAAAGCCTTCAGCCAGTTCATGAGGTACTTACCTGCACCAGAGGATTCATACGTTGCAGTTCATTTGCAGCAACATTTCTGTAAACATATGATCCTCTGCAGACCCATGATTGCTAAGAAGAACCCTAAAATCCCCATGTCCAAGATGATGACCATTCTGGGGGCCAAATGGAGGGAGTTCAGCTCCAATAATCCATTTAAAGGCTCGGCAGCTGCTGTCGCTGCTGCTGCAGCTGCCGCCGCAGCAGCCGTTGCTGAGCAGGTCTCCGCAGCAACAGCCTCCCCTGAACCTCCACCTCAGCCACCACCACTTCGCAAGGCCAAGACCAAAGAGGGCAAAGGTGAGAGGTCAGAGAGCATGGGCAGCTGTATGGGTTTCAGTACAGGACTTGTTAATTCTCTTTGTTGTATAAACACACAGCATCAAAAATGTGTGTTTTTGTAGGACTCATGGCAGCTGATGGTAGATTTGATGGTGATTTTTTAAAATATGATATTAGTTTATTAATCACAGTACATTAAGGCCTAATCCCAATTCTATTTTATAGCCCTTCCCTAGGGCTGGGCGATATATCGAACGATATGATCATGCGCATCTCGTCAGTAAAGCCGGTTCCGTGATTAGCGGTAAATCTCCATCACCTGCTTTCAAATGGAGCGGCATTTAATACACGGAGCCGTAGATCACTGACAAGCTACGCAATACCTAGTTCATTATCGCAGATGAATCGCCTTCGATAATGAACGCGATATTGTGCATCTTGACGAGATGCGCATGATCATATCGTGCGATATATTGCCCAGCCCTACCCTTCCCCTTCCCCTATGCCTACCCCTTCCCCTTGTCCCTTGAAACCGAGTGTCAGGGGGTAGGGGTAAAAATATTCCCCTAAGGATTGGAACACCACTACTATACCATTACATGTCATCAAACGTCATCTAGCTCCTACAATAAACACACCTATACTGGTGTGCATTAGAGCCTTTAGTTACCATTCTATATTAATGCTCCGCTTACTGACACACACTGGCCATCTGGAGCACCGGGAGTTTTCCCGGTGGGCTGCTGTACAATGTGGGCCGGCCCTTTGCGTAAAAATAGGCTATAAAAATTAATTGTAGTAAATGTACGTATATCCTTCATCGGCCCAGACGAATGGCCCACTTGATTCAAAAATTCTAATTATTAATTTAAGCATGCTCCGGCCCAGTGCAACGGCTTAAAAGCGCTCGTCAATGTCAAAATGTTTGAAATAGCCAATCAAAATGTAGAAGGCGGGATTTACTGTTCACAGACACTGAGCTGCGCCGTGCGACTTGAATGCGAGCTGAGGTAAGATGTAAGCAGCTAAACATGACGAGACAATTCAGCAATATTTGCCAACCATTTACGATAAAAAAAAAAGTTAAACGACAGACATTAATTTTCAGGAATGCAAACTACTACTGGCCTTTTCAAATTTCTCAGATTTGAATGCCATTTACATTATTCGTCACAATGTACATAACATAGCAGTTTTCAGCAGACATGAGATCTGTGTATAGGCTTCACGTGTCTAAGAAAATGTTTAAAAATCTATAAAAATCATTCTCAATCTTACTCTAGAACATTGTAAATCTGAAGACTTTTGCTTTCGAGTGCTGTGCATAGGAAAGTGATGTATAATATAGGCCTAATAAAAATATATTTTGCTTATTCATTCACACCTGCATTATTTTATATACACACTGGTGGTTAAAAATGTGAAATAATTAAGGCTTTTTATTTATTTATTTATTTGAAAGAATATTTAATTTATTTGATCAAAAATACAGTAAAGACAATAATATTATGAAATATTACACTTATAATAGTGGTGTTCTATATAGGATATTTTAAAATGTAATTTATTTCTGTGCTCAAAGCTGAATTTTGAGCATCATTACTCCAGTCTTCAGTGTTCCTTCAGAAATCATTCTAATGCTGCTTAATTTGTTGCTTAATTATTATCAGTTATTATTTGTGATCAGTTATTAATAATGTTTTTATTATTGGTTTAATGGTTCTCAGTTAAAGAACAGCATTTATTTGAAATATAAGTACTTTGTAAAAAGTGTAAATACCTTTAGTGTCACTTAAATCAATTTAATGCAACCTTGTTGAAGAAAAATCTTAATTTATATTTTTTAATCTTACCCAAGACTGAATGGTATCACATTTTCCACAAAAATATGAAGCAGCACAACAGTTTTCATCATTCATAATCATCAGAAATTTTTCTTGAGCAGCAAATCAGCATATTAGAATGACTTCTGAAATCATGTGACACTGAAGACTGGAGTAATGATGCTGAAAATACAGCTTTGATCACAGCAATGAATTATATTTTACTATATATTCGCATAGAAGTCTATTTTAAATTGTAACTTTAGATATTTCACAGTACTGTTTACTGTATTTTTCATCATCAAAATAATTTTTATACTCTTTTCCACAATTGGAGCTCTATTCCTTAAAATGATTGATGTCAAGCTCCTGCAAAAGGACAAATACTGTATATGACCAATAGAAAGGCACCATAAAAACAGTCCGCATTCTGCACTGTTCAAGTCTTCTAGACGATACCAGAACATTGTGTCATATGGACTGATAATATAGGTAATTAACTTTAGTGATATTAAACTGTCCCTCGTAAAAATTCTTAAAAATTATTTACTATTTGCCATATACACCAGGAAAGACAAATTAAAATGTAAAGAAGTATGCCAGTCATTTATGGTGTGGTATGTTTTCAGACCGGGTTTGGTGGGCCGCTCTGTGCCAAAAAGTCCAGGGCCACTTTTTGGCCCTGCACACAAACACACACACACACACACACACACACACACACACACATATCGGAGATCGCGCAGCTCACATCCAGGAGCAAAGAAACTTGTGAATGCTGCCCCGCGAGTTTTATTAATAACAGTTTAAATACTGAATCACTACATTATATTTTCCAGCAACGAGAGGATAAAATCACTATTTTTGAAGTAAACTCACTCATTGTAAAGAGGGACGCACATACTCGCAACTTTCATCCCTCTCTCTCTCTCTCTCTCTCTCTCTCTCTCTCTCTCTCTCTCTCAAATTGGCAATATTTGAGAAATTTTTTTTAGCGATTTCTAATTATTGGGGGGACTAGCCCCCCTCAATGTCTATGGTGGTTATCGCCCTGATCAGACATGGAAATATGTTGTGAATGTATCATAAAACAAATGATTACTTTTCATTAATATCTTTATTAATGCCAATATTCCTTACATTTATGTGTCTTTTTGTGTGCTCGGGCAGCCATGTTGCCACTGTAGCCGGTTTATGCTGATAATTCTCATACCCCTTTGTTTGAAGTGTGGTCCCGAAGGGCTATCTGGCCCTTCCCCTTACCCCTACGCCTCCAACCAAAACAAATCGAAAATCGAGGGGAAAGGGCAAGGGCTAAGGGGTAGAAATGATTTTGGGCCTAAGACAATTGTTTTGTGTTACAGGTTTATTGAAATGTTATGTTTAAATACGCAAATGAGGCACTACCTTTTTTAAATATGCACACATTTCCATACAGTTCAAAAACTGAAATCTAAACTTAATGAAATCTGATAAAGCCACATTCAGAATTCTTGTTTTCTTCAAAAAAAATGAAAAAATCCTGAAAATTGTACCTAAAATTTGGGTGTAATAAGCTTATATATTACAACACAAAATTATATGGGTCAGAAACAAAAAAACAATAACTATATTATTTAATTAGTTTCTTTTTTGTGGAAGGGCAAGTGAATATTTTGTCAGGGAAAGTTAAAATTTGAACTGGGCCAGTAGAAAAAATCAGAGAGAAAGACCTGCAGAGTAGAGCCCTGCATGCTCATATCCCATGTTTTTACATTAAGGTTGCCTTTGCACTCTTTTAAAGTTAATATTTGACACTGAATAATAACATTTTTAAATGTAATTTCATATAAATCTCAAAATGTATATTCATAATACCTAAATTCTCCTAAAATCACTTTAATGTATCTAGACAAAATACTGTTTCATTTTAATATTGCCTATGTATTGCTTTTTGTCAGGTCCTGGCTTCAAGAAACGCAGTAAGAGTCCTCGTGTCTCAGATAAGAAGAAGCCAAAGCCCAAGAAAATGGCTCCTCTGCGCATTAAACTGGGAGCGCTTGGTAACAAGAGGAAGAAGAGCAGTTCGGTGAGAGTTTGTGTGTAATACGTGTGTACATAAATGTGTTTTGGGTGCAGTGATTGTGTTTGATCTTGTGTGTGGTTGTAATGCAGAGTGAGGAGGTGGATGAGGACGATTCTGAGCAGGAGAACTCCAGTGTTCACAGTTCTTCAGTCCGCTCTGACAGCTCGGGACGGGTCAAGAAGAACAAAAGGGGTCGCCCAGCAAAGAAGAAGAAAAAGGGTAAGACGTTTACTTTTCCTTATTTTATTGGATCTGTCTTTAAAAACTGTCTTTTTAACCATCTGATGTATGAATTAAATAAAAAAAACTCCTTTTGACATGAAAACAAGAGTATAATCTTACCCGATCTTTTCCCCTGAAAAATGTATTCATAATTTTTCAAAATTGTTCATTGCAGTTAAAGTTTCTTGGTTCATAACCATTAGAATTATGAGTAAGTACAAAATATAATTGCCCATGGTGGTTTGGACACACACAGGGGCGTCGGAAAGGGGGTAAGAGTGGAACAGAGTAACAGAACCCCCCCCCCCCCCCCCCCATTGAACGTGATTTTGGTGATCGTGGGGGGGCCCCATAGCAAAGTCAGTGCACAGGGCCCAGAATTCCCAGCGATGCCCCTAGATGCACACCCTTAAGGCCTCTATATACTCATCGCGAAGTTCTTTTTTTCTTTGCTTAGGGGTAAGAAGTTGTTTGAATACCTTTGCAGCCGAAAACCGATGCTGCCCACATTGCTGAGAGTGATGTTTAGCTGAATATGTAAATATGTGCTGCACACTTTCCTCTCAAAAACAAAATAAACACACAACAAAAATGACAGTGGTGAGAGAACAGCAGTTAAGAAAGCATCTGATCATAGGAATGTGCATATGTTTGCACCAGTTCTGTAATTCAGCGCTCTACTCAAGTCAAATTACGTTTATTTATATAGCACTTCATACAATAGATTGCTTTAAACAAGCAGCTTTACAGTTTTGAAACATAAAAAACAGTGTCAGTGCCACTTTCAATAAGAATTACTACTTCAATTTCTACTATAAAACTTCTCTCCCATGTGTTCATGTTTTTATTCATGGATGTAATAAGATGTCCATGTCAAAGAAGGCAGAGCCCCAATGCACACCTACCTGTTATGTAATTGCCACTAACCAAAGGTAGAGTGAAGGTGTTTCCCAGCCAGAGCAAATTTTTCTGTAAAGTTTGCTTTGGCAAGCTGTTTCAAACTCCAGAAACCTGATTTGACTGATTTTGTTCGAAATGACAGTTCATACGTAGATTTCGTTTGAAGTATGTTGGTGCCTTTAATGGTTAAAAATCACTTTTGAATGTAGTGGATATTATATTTAATCAGGGTTAAAATTAATTTTGTTAAATTAATCACTCTCTGTTTCTCTGTCAGTGCTGGGTGATGAGGATGGCGATGGCTATGAGACTGACCATCAGGACTACTGCGAGGTGTGTCAGCAGGGAGGAGAGATCATTCTGTGCGATACCTGTCCTCGAGCGTACCACCTGGTGTGCCTTGAGCCTGAGCTTGAGAAAGCCCCCGAGGGCAAGTGGAGCTGCCCTCACTGCGTGAGTCACATCCCCCCCAAACCTACAGAACTATAGACTGATTTTAAACTGAAACCAGACACCATCTGATACTTTTTCCACATTTTTAGATTGGAAGGTCATCAAAAACATGAAAAATTGTTGTCTTAGATATAATATGAGATGAAACAGATTTTTTCAGTTTGTTGTTCCTATATTTCTTCATAGGGTCTGCATTGTAATGAAAGTGCATGTTTTTTTTTTCAGGAGAAAGAAGGGATCCAGTGGGAAGCAAAGGAAGAAGACTTTGAGGACTTTGAAGAAGAGTGTGACGATGTCCGGGATGTGGAGGCAGGGCTGGGAGGAGAGGAAGAAGAAGATGATCACATGGAGTTCTGTCGCGTGTGTAAAGATGGAGGAGAGCTGCTGTGCTGTGACTCCTGCCCGTCATCCTATCACATTCACTGCCTGAACCCCCCACTGCCCGAGATCCCCAACGGAGAGTGGCTCTGTCCACGTTGCACTGTGAGTCACAGGGCTTAATGTTAATTTCTTTTTGTTGTATTGAAAGTCTCTTAAAAACAATGCATTCATCACTGATATTTTCTAGTTTTCAAGTGTCTTTTTCAAGCGGTTTATTGTTTTTCCCATATTTTAGACCCAAACATTTTAAACTAAAAATTAAAACTATGCTAACTGAAACATAAACCATATCAATATTTATTGTGAAGTAAATGACTTAATGACCCATAGTTGTGGAGTCACCACAACGAACAGTTTTGGCCCTAATAAAGTTTTTCCAAAAGTTAGTGTACTTGGTTACCATGGAGACAACACTGTCAGTGAAGAGCATGCTTGAGATGAAATATGAGACATGTGATGTGTGAAGAAAAGAAAGAAATTCAAGGTAAATATCACTTGTTGTGAACAATGTTTGTAATTTTATTTTCAGTCAAGCTGGAATTTTGTTAAATTATGCAAAAATGTGTGAAAATATTACTTTATTGTGGGTATTTAGAATACATAAAATGTTAGGAATAAATTACATCTGTGTATATATATATATATATATATATATATATATGTATGTGTGTGTGTGTGTGTGTGTGTGTATGTATGTATAATATTTTGTGTATTCTTAATACGCACAATAAAAAATATATATACAGTATATAAATAGAAGGGTTGATTTGAGATGAGCTCAGTTGAGGTAAGTGAGTTGAGTTTACTTGTGCTGATTTTGGTTTGATGCAAAATTATTGTGGTTGCCTTTGGCTTGAGAGATTGTTTTGAGTGTACTAAGTAATTTATTAGGTTACTTAAGGAAAATAGACTTGCAAATTTTAATTCGTAATTAATGCATTACAAATTCATCAATGATCAGTGTAGTGGAAATATTTCATATGATCTGCAACTTCTGTTGTTTGTTTTTCAGTGTCCACCAATCAAAGGGCGAGTGCAAAAAATTCTGCACTGGCGATGGGGTGATCCCCCACCCCCTGTTCCAGTCCCACCACCCCCAGACGCACTCCCTGATGCACCGCCCCCTCCGCCTATGAAGGGTCGCCCAGAGAGAGAGTTCTTTGTGAAGCTCACGGGACAGTCCTACTGGCACTGCACCTGGATCACAGAGCTACAGGTGTGGGTGTAAGACAGTGTGAGACAGACATAACTGTTAAAGGACGTACAGACTTTTCCCTTACCCATATCTGTCCTTCCTCAGCTCGAGATCTTTCACTCTGTGATGTTCCGGAACTATCAGAGGAAAACGGACATGGACGAGCCGCCCAGTCTGGACTACGGCTCTGGGGGAGAAGAGGATTCTGGGAAGAGTGAGAAGCGGAGGGCCAAAGACCCTCAATATGCCATTCTGGAGGAGAAGTACTACCGATATGGCATCAAGCCTGAGTGGATGATGGTGCACAGGATAATCAATCACAGGTGTGTGTTTTTTGTGTTAATCTACTATATACTGTATACACTAATAATTTGTACTGTCAGAATATTACATTTTATATATTTGTATGTGTGTGCACAGCGTGGATAAGAAGGGCAACTACCACTACCTGGTTAAATGGAGAGATCTGACCTATGACCAGTGCACCTGGGAGAGAGATGAGCTAGACATCCCTGAGTTCAGTGGACACAAAGCGGCGTACTGGAGGCACAGGTGCAGTTATGCATAGATGTTTCAGAAAACTGTCACAAGGGTTTGATTTCTCACAGAATCTTTTTCTAGCAATGCATTTTGGATGATGGAATAAGCAGTGTTTTGTTCTTTTTTCTCACAGGGAAGAAGTGATGAAGGAGGACCCAGAGAAGCCAAGGAAGATGAGGAGGAGAGAGGAGAATGATGACGCTCCAAGCACGCCTGTTAATGATGTTGGTGTCACCCTTTTCTTTAATTCCAGTGGTTCAGGAATAATATTTTTAAAGGGGTCATCAGATGCCCATTTTTCACAAGTTGATATGATTCTTTAGGGTCTTAATGAAAATTCTATAACATACATTGGTTAAAATTTCTCAGTGGTAGTGTAAAATAACACCCTTTTCACCTTGCCAAAAACAGCTCTGCACACAGCAACCCGTTTTGTTGCATGTCTCTTTAAATGCTAATGAGCTCTGCTCACCCCGCCCCTTTCTTCTGTGGGGTGACGAGCCATTCTCATAATACTGTTTACTTTAGCTGCATTTAGCTGCGGAACTTACTGACTAGCACGTTATTAGGAAAGGCGATTTGCAAAGATTCATAAAAGAACCTTATACTCACTTCTTCTGTAGGTGAGGCTGGATCATGAATGATTCGCGTGAACTTAGACACAGGTAGATCGGGGGGCGCATTCCCTTCAAAAACAAACGTAATCCACTGCGTCTTCAGCGGCTCAGATGTTGGGAGTACATGACAACTGCAATATTTATTATTACATCCAACAACAGAACACCTCAATCGCTTAGGAGACATTCTGCTTCGGCTTCAAAACAATGGTGTACCGTTGACAGCTCTCTTAGGGCGGGTCTAAGGTAAAACACCAGTGTCAATCCACAATCGTGGGAGGGGCCTGGGTCTGTGTGACGTCACACAGCCAAGAAGCTGAGAGCGGCTTGATTTGAGAAACGGGATATTATTTATAGGGATTAAAAAAAAAAAACACTGGATGGATTTTTATGATTATAGGGTGGATGTGTTCAAACACTACCAACACACATTTATGTTCAAACATGTAACAGTGAATTTTGCATCCGATGACCCCTTTAAGGCCAATAACATTTTTACTAAAATGTGTGGTTAAGTCAAACGAGTACAGCCTAGTCAGAATAGTGTTCCCCTAATTTTTCAGCAGCTGGTCATCTATTTGAACGTAATGTATAATGTTGTTTTTAAAATAATATTGGTAATATCCTGTCGTTAAGATAAATCATGCTGCTGCTAGACCAGTGCTTCTCAGCCAGGGTATGAGGATATGATGAAGTGTTTCGTTTAATTATTATGAATATTTTAATATATAATATTTTAGTAAATAAAATTAATATTACTTAATGGTTTATTAATGTTAAAAAAACACATCTTGTGATTTTGATCTGAACTTACTTCCCCCCCCCCCTCTATAGCTATTGCTTTTATTGAAGAACAAAGTTTTCAAAACTTATGTAATCACAAAATGAATTGTGGTTAATTCATTTAATATATCAGTACTCACATTTTCTGTTAATAATAAAAAAAACTTTTAAAACAAGCAGGTTTTTTCGTAATTACATCAGAAATATCTTATACAGTGTGGGGGATGGGAGGCCTGTGAATCAAAAAGTTTCCTGGCAGTTTGGCAGGAAAAAAATAAGCTTCTAAAAAGAAACATACAACAAAATGATCATATTTAGAAAGAATTAGACTGTCACAATGTAGCACATTAATATGCAAATTCTGCAGTTCAGTTCAAACCTGCCCTCATGAAAATAAACATCTAGTTGCTTACATAATTTGAGGCCAGACATAACAATAACTCACCGTTTGTTGATCGCTTCAGTTGTCTGCTGCTTTCTCTTCAGTATTAATTGTATAATAAATTGTGGCATGCGGTGCTATGCCTGCATACAGACAGTGCTCAGCATCTCAAATATTCATGTCCTGTATTGCAGAAAAATGTAGGCTATTCATTACAGCCTTAGACATAAAGCTAATTTAAAATCATAAATAGATTGGAAAAAAATAAATATAAAATTCCAAATGGAATACAATGTTAATATTATTTTGTATGATAATCTAATGTCTGCATTTTAAGACGGGGTGGCCAATCCTGCTCCTGGAGGGCTATCATCCAACACACCTGCCTGGACGTTTCCAACGATTTTGATTAGCTGGTTCAGTTGTGTTTTATCATTTGAAAACTATTGTTTTGTGAAGCATACCACAGTTTGAGAGCCACTGTTTTATGCTGTTGATTCATTTTTATTCTTTATCTGACTATATTTGTTTTCTCATACTATCTACCTGTCAGTAGCCCACAAAATTGGGTCCTCTCAACTTTTTGTCTTGCCGTCTATTTTAAATACATCTGATGTTACTTTTTTCACATCTGCTTTCTAGCACAAAGTCCTCAGTTCATTCAAGCTTTTAGGGCATGTAAGACCACCCTTTTTGTTTCTAAAAAGTTCTCTACCCAACTCTCTTCTCTCAGCCCACAATCAAGTATGAGGAGCAGCCAGACTTTGTGACAGAGACAGGAGGGACGCTGCATCTCTATCAGCTGGAGGGGCTGAACTGGCTGCGGTTCTCCTGGGCACAGGGAACAGACACCATCCTGGCTGATGAAATGGGCTTGGGCAAGACCATCCAGACTATTGTTTTCCTCTACTCGTTATTTAAAGAGGTCTGTGACGGTCAGGTTACAAAAGTGTATTTTAAATGACATGTAAACTTTTAAACCTCATGTTAAATTTCTCTCTCCCACCCTGTTCCTCTCTGTGCATCCTTCCATGTCTCTCTGTCCATTTCTCTCTCCAGGGACACACTAAAGGGCCGTTCCTGGTGAGCGCACCGTTGTCCACAATCATTAACTGGGAGAGGGAGTTTGAGATGTGGGCTCCTGACTTCTACGTTGTCACTTACACCGGAGACAAGGACAGCCGAGCCGTCATCCGTGAGAACGAATTCACCTTTGACGAAACGGTGGTGAAGGGAGGAAAGAAAGCCTTCAAATTACGGGTGAGAAGGAGAGGAGATGAGCGCTGGAAGGGGAAGGAGTGACTGCTGATTGGAGAGGTGTAATGCAAAGATGGACAGTGTGAGAAGGAAAATGAAGAGAAGTGTGGCAGAAAGAGAAGAGCCATAGTATGAGAGAAGAGGGGAAGGATGTCATTTTGGTGCTATAGGAAGAAGTGATTTTACTCTAACCATTATTTTAATTTTCTACCTATCATCCCTCCAGAGAGAAGCGCCCATTAAGTTCCACGTGTTGTTGACGTCCTATGAGCTTGTGACCATAGACCAGAACGTTCTCAAGTCCGTTGACTGGGCCTGTCTTGTAGTGGATGAAGCCCACCGCCTCAAAAACAACCAGTCCAAGGTACACGACTTCGGTTTTCCTGTTTTTTGTCTGGTTTGAGAGTGTGTGTGTGTGTATGTGTGTGTTTGGGTGATTCATCCTAATTTAATACAGGACAGGAAATAACTTCTTGGGTACTTTGCAACACAGTAGATTGAGGATGACAGAAATAAACCAGCAATTTTATAAACCATCATAATAAAGCCACTACATGTTTTCATTCAGTGAGTCATTATCTAAGAAAGACTTTAGGGTTATTTGAAAAAAAGAAACCTCTTATGCACACATTTACTTGCATTTATTTAATCAAATGAAGTAATGCAATAATAATTATTTAAATGATGAACTCTTTTGTATTTTAATATATATTTTAATATATTTTGATGAAAAATCAGAATTTTCAGCAGCCATTACTCCAGCCTTCAGTGTCACATGATCTTTTAAAAGTCATTCTAACATGCTCATTTGTTGCTCAAGTATCATTTTTGTTACTAATAGCAATACTGAAAACAGCTGTCTAATATATTTGTGAAAACGGTGATACAAGAGTCCTTGCTTAAAACCAATGTTAATTACTTTAAAAAAAAAAAAACTTACTGACCCCAAACATTTGAAGTGGTAGGATGATCTATATTAAGAATAATCTACACATTCAGAAATTACATTTCAAAATAACAAATTCACAACTAATTTTACTCCTAAATGCAAAAAGATATAAAGTAGTTTATGATTGGCAAGTCCTGCTCATCATGGTTTCATAATAAACCAATAGTGAGCACCTTTTTCTTATGTAGTGAAATACAGATTTTATGTGTGTGTGTTTTATTAACTGAAGATGGTTGTTGTGGTGTGTTAGTTCTTCAGGAGACTCAATGACTACAAGATAGACCATAAGCTGCTGCTAACAGGAACTCCACTCCAGAACAACCTGGAAGAACTTTTCCACCTTCTGAACTTCCTGACGCCCAACCGCTTCAAGTACGACCATATGCATAAAAGCACATTTATATGCTTAAACAGACGTGTCCCAAGAAGTGTTTAGATGTATTATGTTATATAATGCAATGCTATAATTTTTTTGTGTGGCTGAAGTGTCCAGATAATTTTTGAGGCCACTGTACGTACACATCAACACAGACACGTTTTAATACTCAAAATAATTTTACTACATCGCTTTATTTCTGTCCCTCAGTAATCTAGAGGGTTTTCTAGAGGAGTTTGCAGACATCTCTAAAGAGGACCAGATTAAGAAACTGCACGACCTGCTCGGCCCACACATGCTCCGGAGACTCAAAGCTGACGTGTTTAAGAACATGCCAGCCAAAACTGAGCTGATTGTCCGAGTGGAGCTCAGCCCCATGCAGAAGTAAGTCCTCAACATTGATTTCACAAACAAAACGTGTTGACATGTATTTATTATTATCTCGAGATAATCAGCAGTAGGAAGTAATAAAGATATTTCATTTGTTTAAATAAATTTCTTACTATGCGTGCTAACCTTTTACATATGTTTTTGTGTGCACACTGTGTATAAACAGAAAATACTACAAGTTCATTCTGACGCGTAATTTCGAGGCGTTGAATTCTAAGGGAGGAGGGAACCAGGTGTCTCTGCTCAACATTATGATGGACCTAAAAAAGTGCTGCAACCACCCCTACCTCTTCCCCGTCGCTTCTGCCGTAAGAACACACACTGTATTTCTGACAGCAACAAAAAACTTATGTAGTGTGAAATACTGCCACCTGCTGTGAGAAAATTTGATTCGAATTCTGTCAAAATGTTTAATATAATAGTTAATATGTTTAAGATAATAGTTAATAATCGTGTTTAGTGTTTGACAAGGTTTTTTCATTGTGCACATGGGTATCATAGGCTGTCTTATTGTGTTACAGGAAGCTCCCAAAACACCAAGTGGAGCATATGAAGGTGCAGGTCTCACTAAGGCTTCTGGGAAACTCATGCTGCTGCAGAAAATGCTCAGAAAACTGAAAGAGCAAGGCCACCGAGTGCTAGTGTTCTCTCAGGTACAAACACACATGTAAATACTTTCACTTAGCTTGTTTTTTACACATAAGAAGCTGTACTGCACACGGGCTCCCAAATTGTGGTTGTTTAGTGCCCCCAGGTGGTGCAGAGCACATCTCTGGAAATGTGAAAATATTACAGAATAAAGTAACACTTTATTTGAAGGTGTCCTTGTTACAAATGTTACAAACTACTATAGTAACAATAAATTACGCGTAATTAAATGCAAGTAACCCTAAGCCAAACCCTAATCCTAACCCTAACCATATAGTAAGAACATGTTGTTAATTAGTATTACTCGGTACTTAAATGTATAATTGCACTGTAACAAGGACACCTTAAAATAAAGTGTAACCCAGTATATATAGCCTAGAGTTTAAAATAGTTTACTATATTTTCAGCTCTGTTTTCAATTTGAATAGCTTTGTGTTTCTTATCATTACAATCTAATATGGAGTTCATGGCAAGCTAGGTGTTACTTGAACGGTCTGATTTGAGCAGATGTGGTACTTTGCATTCATTTTGATTTCATCACGTCTTACTATATCTTATTTGAACTTGCTCTGTTTCCCCCTCAGATGACCAAGATGCTGGATTTGCTGGAGGATTTCCTGGATTATGAGGGTTATAAATATGAGCGAATTGATGGAGGCATCACTGGAGCTCTCCGACAGGAAGCCATTGACAGATTCAACGGTAAGAGCAGCGCACCAGATCTACATATTTTGTACATAACTTATCTAAGTAATATTACTGTAGTGTATTTTGGATACAGCTATAGAATTAGCTAGAGTTGTGATCCTGTGGTGATTCCAGGTGATATATGTGACCCTGGACCACAAAAGCAGTCTTAAGTCGCTGGGGTATATTTGTAGCAGTAGCCAAAAATACATTGTATGGGTCAAAATTATTGATTTTTCTTTTATGCCAAAAATCATCAGGATATTAAGTAAAGATCATGTTCCATGAAGATATGTTGTAAATTTCCTACTGTAAATATATCAAAACTTAATTTCTGATTAGTAATATGCATTGGTAAGAACTTCATTTGGACAACTTTAAAGGCGATTTTCTCAATATTTTGATTTTTTTTTGCACTCTCAGAATCCAGATTTTCAAATAGTTGTATCTCGGCCAAATAGTGTCCAATCATAACAAACCATACATCAATGGAAAGCTTATTTATTCAGATTTCGAAAAATTGACCCTTTTGACTGGTTTTGTGGTCCAGGGTCACATATGATATGTGAAAAAGTATATTATTACATTAAACATTAGGTGGTACTTAGATGGTCTGATTTGAAGAAAGGTGGTTTAAAATGTTTGAGAACCTCTCAGCTAGAGATTTGGTTTTAATAGCTATTCAGATGTCATCACAAAGTCATCTTCGCTGTCTCCTCTCTCTTCCCAGTCCAAATGTTGATGATAAATGTGAATTTAGAGAGACTATTTTTCTTTGTTTGTAAGACTCAATCCATTCTTGGAGCTGTTGAGTCAGTTGTTTTCAGATGTGGAGGAAAGTTTACGCCAAATGCCGAATGTCTATCTTGAAATGGCAGTTGATTTATTTTATTGTTGGGTAAGCAAAACTTGCAATTTACAAGGGCAAAATTACTTGAGAACAGACATGGTTGGGACGTCATATCTCTGTTTAAAGCATTTATAAAGTCTGGAATCATTGTTGAATTTGAATGTTACAAAGTTTTGAAAGATATATAAACATTTGAACAACAGTGGTGCTATAATTATATCTTTTGCATTGTGCTTTGGTGGGAGAGTTTATTTTGCTGTTTTGTGGTGTTGAGGTTGATTGATTGTTTTTTTTCCCCCATCGTTTTTAATCATTGTGTTATTTGTTATAATGACTTGATGACTTTTTGGGTGGCCAAAATGTATGAGCAAATCTTATATCACACAGTGAGCATTTTCATGTAACTTTAAGGAATTTTTAAAATCCAAACGACAATGGTCGAACCCATATTAACACCAAGTTTTTCCTCATCTTGACTTGTTTGGGACACATCCCGCATGCTTATTCATCGCTGTCATATGTGTATAGTATCATCTTGCTCACTGATAGCTACATAGATATATTTACATAATGGTATTTACAATTTATGATGAACCATATTAACGGCTTAGCAAAATCTCTACTGGTGGACAGCCCATTGTTACCACATTAAAAATCTAAATCAAATTTCTCTCTCTGTTGGTCGCATAGCTCCTGGTGCGTGTCAGTTTTGTTTTCTTCTCTCTACACGAGCGGGCGGTCTGGGAATCAACTTGGCCACTGCGGACACAGTCGTCATCTTTGACTCTGACTGGAATCCTCACAATGACATTCAGGTAAATATAAAAAAGAGGAGTGTCTCATACAGTCCACGCCAGTGCTCACAGACATTCACTCTACTTGGTTTGTTCTGGTGTTTTCTTTGTCATGTGCCACCTAGTGGACAGTTTGAGTACAGACTCAAGGCTAAACATATTTTGAATCTTATCTCTTTCTCTCAGGCCTTCAGCCGAGCTCACCGTATTGGTCAGGCCAATAAAGTGATGATATATCGTTTTGTGACTCGGGCCTCGGTGGAGGAACGAATCACTCAGGTGGCCAAAAGAAAGATGATGCTCACACACCTGGTGGTGCGGCCCGGTCTGGGCTCAAAAGCTGGATCCATGTCTAAACAAGAGCTGGATGACATCCTCAAGTTTGGCACGGAGGAGCTTTTCAAGGATGAGATTGAGGGTTGGATTGATAAGTTAAATTGATTGATGTATAAAAATAAATGAACCAGAAAATCATTTGGTAATTTAGTCAACTAATGAGTCTTTGTTTAAATGTAATGAAAAAAACTTGCTTCGTAATGCATGATTGTGCCCAAAGTCTCTGCAATGCTTTGTTATACTGAAGGTTCACCAGTTTGTTTCTTGTTTTCAGCAGGGGACAATAAAGATGATGACAGCAGCGTAATTCACTACGACAATGCTGCCATCGAGCGTTTGCTAGACCGCAGCCAGGACGCCACAGACGACTCTGACATGCAGAACATGAACGAGTATCTGAGCTCCTTCAAGGTGGCCCAGTACAATGTCAGAGAAGATGACAAGGTGGGAGATGTTTTTGTGGAGTATCCGAGAGTGGGACTTTTAAGGAATTTGAAAGATGACCAACATTTAATCACCTCACCAATATTTCAACAATAATTCTGAAAAAAATGAGCCATAAAGCATGTTTTGATTTAATATCTATCTGAACTACAAAATGCGTATGTCTCTAACCTTCCCTGCCAGAGGAATTTTTTTTTTCAATTTTAAGACTTAATGGAGGCCTCAGATATAATTCATTTTTATATTGTAGATGTTTCTCCTAAAACTTTCACCTAAAATAATTAGCAAGAATGCTTTAAAATCAAAAGTGATAGTAGATACATTTATAATGTTGCAAAATATTTATAATTCAAATAAATGCTGTTCTACAAAATTATTCAGCAGCACAATTGGTTTAAGCATTGATAATAATAAGAAAAGTTTCTTGCGTACCAAATTAGTACAAAATTTGTCAATGATGTCTAAAGGATCATGTGACACTGAAGACTGGAGTAATGGCTGCAGAAAATACAGCTTTGCCATAACAGGAATACATTACAGTATATTTGAAAATACAGTAAAATATAAAAGAGTTGTTTTAAATTGTAATAATATTTCACAATACTACTGGTTTTACTGTATGTTTGATCAAATATATTTAGCCTTGGTGAGCATAAGAGACATAAAAAAATCATACAGACCAGAAACCTTTGAACAGTAGTGCAAAAATAGACACAAAGGTTTTTGACATACAGTAATAGTATAGAGCTATAAAAGTAACGTGTATAGCATGTCTCCGATAATTTAGTCTTGCGAGAATGTAATTAGAAATGTTTGAGTTATATTTATATTTGCATATAGATCTTTTCTGAAACTCTAGAGGATACTGAAGATTACCGGGGTCTTTTTTCAGGAGAAACATATTTAAAAGCAAGAGACTTGGTCTCCATTTTCTCTCCATAGAACATTATTGGTGTCTTTGAGAAACAAATGAGATATTAAGGAGATCTCATTTGTTGTTGTGTGTCCAGATAGAGGAGATTGAGAGAGAGATCATTAAGCAGGAAGAGAATGTGGATCCTGATTACTGGGAGAAACTCTTGAGGCATCACTATGAACAGCAGCAGGAAGATCTGGCTCGCAATCTCGGCAAAGGAAAGCGAGTCCGCAAGCAGGTCAACTACAATGACGCGGCTCAGGAGGACCAAGGTACAGTTTTTTCAGCATGATAATTTGAGTGAAAGGTTACACGAATTAATTTCATACTTTCTTTGGAATGTTGCAATTTATTTCAGTAACAACAGCACTTTTTTTTTTTTGTAAAACCTGATGATTGTGCATAATTTGAGAACAGTCCAAAGAGCATCTTGTGCTTAAACGGAAGAACATCTGACTGTGTCCAAAGGATGATCTATGTAACAAATTCGATCATTTGATTAGTGACTTGAAAAGAGTCAGTCATCTGGAATATTTCTCCACTTTATGTCAGAATGTTTCTTTGTTTTAAGTTTGTCAAGGTTTCAATTGAATTTTGAATCCCAGATTTTCAGTGTGGTCTCAGACTTTTGGACCCCACTGTATTTTAATTAGCCCATTTTTCTTGCCTTTTATTACAATAAACCATATTTGTGCTTGTCATATAAATGCAGCATATTATCTCAGTTAAACCTCCAAAATTACATCTTGTAGCAGCTTCATTTTTGGCATGTGGTTTACTACGTTACTTTTGATTGAGTGGGACAGAAAGACTATATCCCACACACTGCTGTTTTGGTCAGGTTAGAACCGCCACATGCAATTGACTCAAAAATGGCTACATCCACAACACCCAGGGGATGCCAAAGTGTGGCAGCTTTTCATTTATGTGTCAAAAAAGAGAAAAACAAAATGGTCAGGAAAAAGACAAATAACAGAAATGAAAAAGGAGGTTTTCTCCAGAAAGGAACAATATAGAATTTTTGGTTTTCTGATGGCGCTTACAGCTGCATAATTACAGTGATAACTGAGATAAACTCTAGGTACACATACTTTTCTTTGTGTATCCGAGCAGCCTGACTTGCAGGGTCATAATGTTGCAGCATCTCCTCTGCAGAATATATTACATATGCACAGAAAACAGTCTGCTGGCCTTTTTAAACGTTTGACAGCAGCCTGTGCTTCAATAACTGACATTTGTGGGTTTTCATTTTGGTTTAAACAGCCCTGTGTTTTCCTGTAGGACTAAATCATTCTCTCTGACAGCTGAATTTGAACAGAATGCTTGTGTAGGGTTAGATAAGTAGAGATACAGAACATTTTGTCACAAAAGAGCCAAATTTGAAACGATCACATCTGTCTTTTTCCCACTGTTGGAGAGGGTTGCCAAACTGATATATAAGATTTTGGTTGGGCTTTATTTGAAGGTTCTGGTGAATGGAAATTGTTTGACCACTGCTAAACATATTCTGTACTGTGGTTTGTTTATTACTGAGAGTGCTCTTTTCTATATGCTGTTACAGAGTGGCATGCTGACATTTCAGATAACCAATCAGAATACTCCGTGGGCTCAGAGGAGGAAGATGAGGACTTTGATGAGAGACCTGAGGGTGAGGAGCAAACAGACACACTCTCAATTAATATTCACATATTGTTCTTAATATAAATAAAAATAAATATTATACAATGTTATAACTTATAATTAAATATCATATTATTATTATCATAAATCAACCAAACTTATTCTAAGTTATTTATAATTAGATTGGAATAATGTTCAACTGAACAAAAAATAAACAATATGTTTACGGCGTTAATTAGTTTAGGTTATTGCTATTTCTACACATGATACAATTTTAACCTTTTAAGCTGTATAAATTGACATTAGTTAACGTATTATGAATGAATAAGAACAATATTATATTTATACAATATTACACTTGAATTAATGATAATGTTAACGCTGTAAAAATTGTTGTGTTGGAATGGAATATAAAATATATATATATATATATATATATATATATATATATATATATATAAATCCCCTAACCAAAGTATTAAACTATTAAAACAATTTCTGCATTTACTATATACTATTATCCATATACTATTGTTTAAGTTTTAAAATATTTAAAAATTACATTAAAAACTGTTTGTGCTATGGACATTGCAACTTAAATTATGCAGCTTATTGAGGAGAGATGCTATTACTGCACTTACAGTGAGTGTTGCACATGCAAGCTTCACTCACAAATGCCCCACATCTTTTGGCCTCTTAATGAAGACATTTCTTTGCTCCTTTTGGCACCTTGTTGGGACATCTTGTGGTTTTGTCAGGTTTTGCTATTCTTCTGGAGGCACATTCATAGTTTATGTATTGCAGCTGTTCAGGATAATGTATCCTTCCTGTGCTGTAACCCTGTTTCCTGATGCTGGCTCTGTGAGATGGACATGTTGAACTGATCTCTTGGCTGACTCTCCTCTCCCCTCATCCAGGTCGCAGACAGTCACGCAGGCAGCTCCGAAACGAGAAGGATAAACCACTGCCACCCCTGTTGGCCAGAGTGGGCGGCAACATTGAGGTATCGTGCAGCTATTCTTTACTTGTTCGTTTGTGTTGGCACAACTATTGTAAATGGCTATTAAAAGATGCATGCTTAGTGTAAAATCAACACAAGCCTATTGGTCACGGTTTAATGTGATTTATAGTGTATTTTCCAAGTGTTTGCTTATCTGGAGGTCGCCTGCATGTCCAGTATATACAGCGTCTCTGGATGCGTGCCTCTTATAATTAAATTGACTGACATAGAGCTGCAGATAACAGGGCTGGATTTTTTCACTTTTGAGAATTGCCCAGTAACGTTTCATAATGTCAATAAAAGCATGTCTGTTTTTCGTATAAGGCCTGATTAGATTAAAACAATTTACATAAAAATGCAATCTCTCATCTTCTGCTTAATCGTGTGTCTGTGTGTGTTGGTCAGGTATTGGGCTTTAATACACGCCAGAGAAAAGCCTTCCTGAATGCCATCATGAGATGGGGGATGCCAGCTCAGGACGCCTTTTCCTCCCAGTGGCTCGTGCGAGACCTCCGCGGCAAGAGTGAAAAAGAGTTCAAGTATGACTTTCTTTACCAGTAAATGTGTTTGGAAAATGTAATTTGATATAGAAGTGTGTAAACTTCAGACTTGGGCGCTGCTAAGGAAACTTTTCTCTTTTCCATTTACTTTGTTTCTCTGGCAGGGCGTACGTGTCGCTCTTCATGAGGCACCTCTGTGAACCGGTGGCTGATGGTTCAGAGACGTTCGCTGACGGTGTCCCGCGCGAGGGGCTCTGCAGGCAGCCGGTTCTCACGCGGATAGGGGTCATGTCTCTGGTAAAGAAGAAGGTCAGTGTGGATCTGCCACATTTCAGAGTGATAACAGGGCTTTTAGATGAAATAAAATCAAATATATAAGGGGAGGGAAGGGGAAGTGGTGTGTGGCCAAGTATGATGACCCATACTCAGAATTTGTCCTCTGCATTTAACCCATCCAAGTGCATGCACACAGTAGTGAACATACACCCAGAGCAGTGGGCAGCCAATGCTGCGGCGCCCGGGGAGCAGTTGGGGGTTCGGTGCCTTGCTCAAGGGTCTCACCTCAGTCGTGGTATTGAGGGTGGAGAGAGTGCTGGTTATTCACTCTCCCCCACCTACAATCCCTGCCGGACCTGAGACTCGAACCCACGACCACGACTGCCCAGAGTGGCCTAATAATTATATACACTACCATTCAATAGTTTACAAAAAGTCTGTTTCAAATAAATGCTGTTCGCTTCTGTTCATCAACAAATGCTGAAAAAAATGTGTCATGGTTTCCACAAAAATATAGAGCAGCATAACTGTTTTCAACATTACTCCAGTTTGGAGTAATGGCTGCTGAAAAAAAATCAGGAATAAATTACATTTTAAAATACTTTTAAGTAGAAAACAGTTGTTTTAAATTGTAATAATATTTCACAATTTTACAGTTTTTACTGTATTTTTGACATTTGACTGACCCCAAATTTTTAACTGGTAGTATAAGTTCTTAATATTAATCTTTTAATGATGCTTTACCGTGCTATGCATTATCTTTTATACAGCTGATAAAATCTTCTTGGCTACGTTTTAAGCACTGCTACAGCCATACACATTCAGACAGACATCACGGATCTTTTTTGTTGTGCTCCACCTAGTTGTAATAGATAGATAGATAGATTGATTGATTGATTGATTGATTGACAGATTGATTGATTGATGCACACAAGCACTTGAGTTACTGTATTGAAGAGGCAGGTGTGCTTTACATTGTGTGCAGGTGCAAGAGTTTGAGCACATTAACGGGAAATGGAGCATGCCTGAACTGAAGCCAGAGATTACTGTGGACTCCAAGAAATCTTCAAGAGCTTCTTCGCCTGCCATTAAGACAGACACTCCCACACCTGAAATGAGCTGCAACAACACACCATGCACCTCCAAACCAGGTACACACCCACACAAAACCCTCATATGCAGCTCACAGAGAGAATCTCTCACACACAGAGACCTTACCTGCCATAACCTGTTCCCACAGCCACTCCCTCTCCACCCGACAAGATAGAAAAGAGCTCGAAAGAGGCGGAGAAAGACGAGTGTGAATCCCTGACAGAACCAGAAAGAGAGAGAGAGAAGGAAAAAGCAAAAGAAGGAAAGGAGGGGGAGAGTGTGGAAAGCACAGAACATGGAGAGGTAAGTGTGTGCGTGTTGTGAGGACCAAATGCAAAACCTGAAATCACCTGCATTGTGGAGAACATCCAACAAGGAAAACCGCTTAATAAGCAGATTAAATTATGTCTTAATGAAAATAAATGAAAGGTTTGTGCAGTGTTTAGGTTTAGGGGTTATAAAATGGTATTATGCCTAATATAACAACAATAGAAGTAAGAACAATAGAAAAACATATTCAGCATAATAAACAAATATGCGTGTGTGTGTCAGGGTGCGGCAGGGATTATTTTATTATGTAGGTTTAGCAAAACACTATGTGAAACTGTCTGTTTAAATCTGTTGTTTCAGAAAGTGTGGAGCAGCATGTGTGTCTGTTTGTGTGTTTCATGGAGATAATATTTCTGAAACCACATAGTAATCATGCTTCCAGGTTCTTCTGACAAGCTGCTTTTAGTGATGGCTCGAATGATCAGTTAAACATTATATAATGTAATTTATCATGAAGTTATAATAAATTTAGTGTGTGGCATAAACTACTGTTCAGAGGTTTGGGGTTGGTAAAATATGTATTTATGTATTTGTGATCTCTTGTGCCCCCCAAGGCTGCATTTATTTGATTGGAAATACAGTAATATCATGAAATATTATTACAATTTCAAATAACCTTTTTCTATTTTAATGTATTTTAAAATGTAATTTATTCCTGTGATGGCAATGCTGAATTTGTAGTAGCCGTTACTCCAGTCTTCAGTGTCACATGATCCGAGAAATCATTCTAATATGCTGATTTGGTGTTTAAGAAACATTTCTTATTATTATAAATGTTGGAAAAAAATAATGGAAACCTTGTTATATTTTTTTGATTAACAGTTAAGAACAGCATTTATTTGAAATAAAACTTAAAACTATTGCAAAATATCTTTTGTTGCTCAAATATACACCCCTTAAGTAATGCCATTTGACGTTTATCATACAATAACAACTGCTTTTGATTGTACTTAAAAGGGATAGATGACCCAAAAATGATTTTGTCTTCATCTGCTCACCCTCTTGTGGAACATAAAAGGAAATATTTTGAAAAATGTGCTAGTGTTGTTTTTGTCAATACAGTGGCCGTTAATGGGTACCAAAACGGTTTAGTTACCAACATTCTTCAAAGTATCTTTTGTGTTACACAGAAGAAAGAAACTCATACAAGTTTGGAATGACATGAGTATATTACGACAGAATTTACATTTTGTGAAATATCGCTTCAATTTATTGCATGAAACAATAAATTGTCTTAAGCCATATTTATAATTCCATTGTACATGTGTATGATATAATAATACACGTGAATAAAAATCATTCTTTCCTTCAATCCTGATGGAAATTTAAAGGTCCAAATCTTCAACAAACTGGGTGTTTCAACCCCATACAAAGCACTTTATGGACATTTTTTTTCCTTTTGGTCAAGTAATGCAAACCAGCTCTCTTCCAGGATGCCTGAAAAAGCAGGAAGCACAGTCCCAAGCCCTTCATTAGCAACTTAGCTAAACATCTGCTATAATGTAATATAATGAACATCTGTTATAAAATAATGAATTTTTTATTTGATTTATTTGTTGCTTGATACAAAATGATTTTGGCTGGATACAACTTTAATGGCCATTCCGGAGTGTCTGAAGAAGCTAGAAATGCCTCTGCAAGCATTTGTTTGTAAACAGTAACTTCATCTATATGACGCTCAAATAAAGAATGTGTTTCTTTCTCTTCTTCCAGACTTCCACCACAGTGAAAGAGGGTGAAAAAGACCCCGTAACCAGTGAAAAAGCTCAGACATCCGAAAGTCCAACAAAAGCTTCTGATGACTCAAAAACAAAAGAAAGCCCTGCTATCTCTCAGTCTTCTCCAAAAGAAAAGAGTGAGAAAGAAAAACAAGAGGAGGAGAGCACTGAAAAAGAGGCCTCCCCAGAGAAAACGTCAGATTCTCCATCTGTTAAAGATGAGAGCAGAGGTAACTGCGGTAGCAAACGGTGAAATCTGATTGGCTGTAGGGCCAGTCAGTCATTTTACTGTGATTTGTGGTTAATTGTTATCTGTCATTACAGAGGCTTTGAAAGGGGACAAGGGAGAGAAAAGAGAAAAGGCTGGAGAAGAAAAAGAGAAAAGTGAACTGACGTCTCCTCCCACAGAAACAACAGAAAAGAAAGAGAAATTAGATCAACCCTCAGATGTCAAAAAAGGTGAACGTTACAATGCTACTCTTTCTTTCTTCGCATTTTGTATATTATATATAGTTGCATAGTGAAGAATGAAAAACTATTGGACCAAAAACAGCACCTAAGTCGATGGTACCACTGAATTTAAGCCTTAATTGTTGTGTTTTAATGTAGGGAATAAATAACTAAACATGATGTAAACATGTTTTTCTTTTTTCTATCGGGTCACAGAGGAAGTGAAAGGTGAAAAGGATGCTGTAAAGGAGGTCAGAGTGCAGAGGGAGGAGGTGCCCAAAGGTAACGGCAAACCCACAGAGCGCCCACGGTTTATGTTCAACATCGCAGACGGAGGATTCACAGGTGAATTCAATTAAAATGTTTAAAGCTGCTGTGTGCCGTGTTGTCTGTGTTGAAATACTTAATATTTTGAAGGTGTCTATAAGCATTCCCATTTATCTGCTCAGGGAGGTGCTCAGTGTTTGTGTCAATCACCTGAGCTGCTGAGATTTGACCAATCACATCAAGACAGTTCTGACTGGCTGTTAACACTGCAAGAATTTGCACAGCCCTACCAAGCAGCAAATACAGTCAGGTCCATAAATATTGGGACATCGACACGATTCTAACATTTTTGGCTCTATACACCACCACAATGGATTTCAAATGAAACGAACAAGATGTGCTTTAACTGCAGACTCTCAGCTTTAATTTGAGGGTATTTACATCCAAATCAGGTGAACGGTGTAGGAATTACAACAGTTTGCATATGTGCCTCCCACTCGTTAAGGGACCAAAAGTAATGGGACAGAATAATAATCATAAATCAAACTTTCACTTTTTAATACTTGGTTGCAAATCCTTTGCAGTCAATTACAG